>JARHVA010002018.1:2872500-2879937 GCA_037957365.1 Torreya grandis
CTCAAATTTATTATTCCACATTCTTTAAAAATATGTTACTTGATCCAACATCCAGTTTTAATGCCCTTTCAAATAGGTAAAATGTAGACACTACAATTATACCACCCTAGTATCATTACTATTCATTGATATCAACAAACACTAATTAATCACATAATCCAAATTATATAATTCTTAAATCATAAGTATATAATCACAACCTTAATTTTCTCATATTACATCATACTACCTTGATCCTATCATCAACACATCCTTAGCCAATCTGCTCTAACCACACCATCCCCCCAATAAATTAATCACACTATACTAATTTTATCATGAACTTACCCAATCCCATCAAAATGAAACACTGTATTAATAAACTAATTAATCACTATTAGGTATATGAGTAGTCCTAATAATAAAATGCATGCACAATATAAAATATAAATTAAAGAAATTAATTAAATAAAATCATCAAATCTCAAATCAAGTCATCTAATCACCAAAATACTAAGTGAAAAAATAAATAAATCAAACCCATTCATCATAAATAGAATCCAACCTCCTAACTCCATTATTGAATGAGGATGTTGACTCAAACCTAGCCATCTAATTCTAATCAAGTCTAACCATCCATGCCCCCATCCTAAATTTATAAATTTATCCCCTCTCCTTCATTATGGATAAAAATACAATAGATAAGGAGATCATGCTATTATGTGAACAAGTTATCAACATCATCCTAGAATCTCATCATCAATCAAAGGGACATGCAACCAAAATAATTGCCTAGGTCCACTTGAGCATCTACAATCTAAAAATCAAGTGAGAATTTATACATAATAAGAAAGTATTCATGGTAAGAGAAGGTATAATATTAATTTATTATCTCAATCTAAGGTATTTGTGCTTATTTTAGAGTATGAATTTGTTTAATATATTTTTTCTATTACATATCTCTAGGTTTTTCATGTGTATAATATTAAACTATGTATAAACATGAAATAAAGTGTCTATATTTTCATACAATTTAATATATTTTTCCTATGTTACTACCTATTAATATAATGGTTTATGTATTCAATTATTAGTATTTTTCTCTATTCAATTGATAGCTAGGCATGCACTCAATATGTAATATCATGGAAAGTTTAAAATGTGTTTGATAGTGTATTATTGAAAGGATCTTGTTATTGAGTTTCACTAGTTATAAAACCATGGCATAGAGTATATTATACTAGTGTATACTCAATATTTAGAAAATTAAAGTTTTTTATGTTTGAAAACATCTATAATTTAATTTCATTTTTTTATCTAATTGTGCTTGATTTATTGTTTTCATTTTCAATCCCAAATTTATATGTGTAGGAAGTAATTTGTTTCATGGAAAATCTAGGTTTTCCACTTGAATTGGGTAATTGTAGACTCGGTAGGTCTAATAGGAATACTTAAAGCTATTATGAAAATTATTATTATTACTATTTCCATGTAGATCTATCAAATTTAATTATGACTTTTTTTCATTATGGTTATTATTCCAACATGAATTCTCTAGTTGAATCCAAAATAATACTTGAATGAATTATGACTTATCAAATCTTTTTTTTACTCTATTATTTATATTTAGGATGGAATTTAATGATGCATTGGTTTAAATATGTAATAAACCAAATATTGGTACAATGCTACTCAAATTATCTACAATCATTAATTTTTTATAATCCCTCATCATGATATCATTTAAGAAGTAAACTTTGGAAATGTTTTTTCTATTATTTATGAGAGGATATTAGATCATCTAGAAAAATTTAATTTCATTCTCTATTAATAAATTAATAATTAATAAATTTTAATGCAGAGGATGATGCCTACAACCTCCATATTCATTAACTTGGCTTTTATTTGTTCTCATTGGCCTCCAATCATCTCTAGTTTGATTCCTTATGCAGGTACCTTGGTTATCTTTTCTTAAAACTCTTATCTATTCTTACCTCCATTAGGAGCATTAGCCTCATTTAATACATTTAATCCTCTTATTTATCTTGAATACATATCTACACCCCTCATAATATGAATTATTTCCTTCATACATATCACCATCCTCATCTTTAAATCCATTTTCAATATTGTCATCCCCTTTCTTGTTCCAACTTGTTTAATATCACATAGCTTTGTAGGCCTAAAGGCCTCATTCAATGTTTAATGGTTCTTAAATTATCTAAATTGATATAATGACCATAAAATTTCCTATTAAAACTCTCTCATACATCCAAACAACTAACATAAACTCAAAGTAAGAACTTATTTAAGACATCAACTTTTCTCTCTTTGAGGTCTCTTAGCTTATAGCCCTATTTTAGTATAGAGATCCTATGTTACAAAAAATACTAGATTTATAGACAAATTAAAACCAATTTTATATACTCATTAATACCTTACATCCTTTGAAGAAGTTTCATGGCCCAAATCTCAGTGTAAACCACCTAACTCAACACCCCATTCTCTTAATTAGGTCTATTGAGGCCTAAAGCAAACACATAGTATTAGAGACCCTACTATACCATATTTTACTTCACCAAAATCATGTAGATAACATAATATAAGTTCATATTACAAATTTTCATGAAATTACAAGGGTATAAACTCTATTTATGCCAAATGCAAGATCAAAACCCTAGGTTGGTCTTGACACAACCCTATGTAGGCCAAGAGTGAACAAAAAAGGATAAAAAAGGTTTTATATAAATACAATGACTTATATCACCTAGGATAGGTCTGAAAAATATTTTTTAACCTTTATCAATATTTATTTGACCTTGAAAAATATTCAAATCACTCCAACATGTAAATTTTCTAAATTCTATGTGCATTTTAGGACTATGAGTGAATTTTTCCTTGACTCCTACACTCTTGCATAGATTTATTAGCTTAAAATTTGATAAATATCATCATTAATACATTAAATATTATTTTTATACCTCATAAACTTAAATAATCCTTAAACCATCATCTATTTTACCAACCCGCTTGTCATTTGGAACTGTTAAAAACATAGAATTTGCTCTTTACTTGGACTGTGTGCACTAGGATGAAAATTTTTAATGGAATTTTAGTATCCTCTTTGATTATTGAGACCATTAATATATTTTAAACATACATTAAATATTTATTACCTAAATTCCATCCATTAAACATAATAAATAAACTCAATATGACAACTCTACTCTCTTCTTTCTTGACTATGACACAAAATAAGGTATTCTTAAATCTTATATTTGGTGACTAAACATGTAAATTAGGAAAATAATACTCAATTTAAAAAAATTAAAAACAATATAAACATGTTCACATATCAATATATATTTATAATCCACAAATTACTCTCTCAAAGCTTCATCTTAGTCATTGATGTTCTTGCATTCTAAACAATCACATGCAGAATTATAATGCATGCAAGGCTATAATGATCCTTCATATTTTTATTCATTATGTTTTTCATCCTTCTTATTTATCCTACAAATCTAACTAAACTACACTCTCCTAAAACACACCACTCTTAATATGAATCTCTATTATTCTTATTATATCAAACATGCAAATAAACTCTTATTCTTGCCAACCCAAGTTGAATGAGAGCTACATTTTCTTATTTTCTTGATTTGCATTACCTTATCCATGAAATTCATGTTATGAAAACTTTTCACACACAATTAGGACCATATAGTACCTTTAAAAAAATCACATGAACAATTATATAACAAACACATCCAAAATATCCCTCTAGATCCTTGTTTCCAATTTTAAATTTTTAAATCTTGTTTTTGGTGGGAAACTTATATAGGAGAAAATAAAAAACAATATAAAGACTTATAATGAATATAACATGAGTCAAATCTACACAAGGTATGGGTTGAGATTGGAGTGATGGTGAACTTGGGTGAGCGGTGCAGCTCGCGGCTTAGCTAAGGCAGCCGTGCCCTAGCTAATCAAAGTTTTCCTTTGTTTGCATAGGTGTGGCTAGGGCAGGGTGCATAAGGAGAAGAACAGAGGCATCAAAGGGAAAGAAGGCTTTGCTAGAAGCCATGATGGAATAGTAGGGACTAAAGAGTCCCATAAGGGAAAGAAGTTTCAGTGAAGTAGTAGGCAGAAGCTCTCAAGGTCAGGTTGTTAGAATGAAGGAGATAGTTGGTGTGCAATAGCTTTCAGGGGCACAGGGCTCTGGCTCAGCAAGAGGGACAAGAATTACTAAGGTAAATGGTTGCTTGGAATGCTGCATTGAGAGACCGAAATTGGTTATTTCATTTAACATGATAGTAGAGGATGTGGAGTATTACTCAAATCATTCCTTATACTGTAAATTCCTGGGTTTAAAAGTATCTTTACCATTCTTGGAAAACTAGGCTCGCAGGGTGTGGGAGCTAGTAGGAGAAATGGAACTAATGTTGCTAGCTAATAGCTTCTTTATGGTTACCTTTAATTGTTTAGAGGATAGAAACAGGGTGTTTGAAGGAGGGTCATACTTCTATAATTAGGCTGGTCTTTTCCTGAAGCCATGGCATGCTAGTTTTAACCCCACTGAAGAGTTGCCAAACAGGGTTCCAATGTGGGTTCGTCTCCCACGAATGCTAATTGAATGATATAGGGAGGATGTTTTGTTGATGATAGCTTTGATAATAGGAAAACTGGTGGGGTCATCATAATAAACTTTGGGAAAGAAAATCATGACATATGCACGAATATGTGTAGAGATTGACTTAAGCAAACCTTTGCCAGATGCAGTTGAAATGTGTGTAGGTGAGTACTCTTGGGTACAACAATTAGACTATGAGACCTTTCCATTTAGATGCTACCTATGCCATGAGTATGGACACTTGTTAAGAAGATGCCTAAAAAGTAAAATGGAGGAGCAACAGCCTTCTCCCTTGCCTCCCAAGAATAAGTCAGTAGCTAAGGAGAAAAGGAAAGAGTTAGGAGGGGGTGGGGGGAAGGACCCAGAAGGGTTCATGTAGGTTAAGTCCAGGAGTAGAAATAAGGGATATAAGAGAACCTTCTTAGAAAGGCAAGAGGACTCTTTTAATAGATTTGTGATTTTGGAGGATTTGGGACAGCAAGAGATTAATCCAGGATTTGTTGACAGAGAGGAGCTAATGGAGGAAGAAGACCACATGGTTAAGGATGCCTCTCTTCCTCTGGAGAGAGCAGCTGATGTGCCCTTACCAATGCATGTGGAGGGACAAGGGAGAGTGCAGAATTTGGTAGAATTGATTGAAGAGAGGTACCAAGTTGGGGCAGCTAGAGAGAAGGCGTCACAGCCAGGGGTGGAGGAGGAGGAGAAGCAAAGGAAAGCCCCTTCTAGCCTGGGAATTCTTCAAAAAGATAGCAAAAAAGGAACTTTAGATAAAAGTGGGAAGGTGGGAAGGAGGAAGGATATGGAATGAATTAAGATGATTGGGGAGAATTTGGTTGAATCAGGGTCTGTTAAGACCTTGGATGCACACTTTTTGCCTCCCTCAAAATGATTACAGTTTCATGGAATGTTAGGGGCCTAAATAGTGGACCTAGACAAAAAGCTATTTGGGAGTTAATCAGAAGTCACCATCTAGACATTCTCTTCTTGCAAGAGACCAAAGTGTCAGTGGAGTACATGTTGGGTACTGCTCCAAGGATATGGGGTCAGGGGTCATTCTAGTGCATTGGGGCTAATGGGGCTGCCAGTGGATTGGCATGTTTTTGGAATCTAAGGAAGGTTACACTGGTGGTTTGGATGGCCTTCATATCATTGTTATCTATGGTCACCTTCTGTATGGATTCGGGGGAGTATGTGCTTTTGTCAAATGTCTATGCCCCCATGGATTTTCAAGGTAAGATCTCTATTTGGAATAGCATTAAGCTAGTCCACAAGGAGTTTCCCTATTTGCCTTGGATCTTAGCCAGAGATTTTAATGTGATTATGGATCTTTCAGAAAAAATGGGTGGAAATATCATATTGGAACCATCTTCTTCTCTTCTCAATGAGAAGATTACGGAACTTAATTTGGTAGACATCAAACCAAGCAATGGGTGCTTCACATGGAACAATAGAAGGCTAGATAACACTTTTATAGCAGAGCAGATTGATAGATTTTTGGCATCCTACTTTTGGGTGGGAGGTAGGTGGATGCTCAGCTTTGAGATTTTGGACTGGTGGGGTTCAGATCATTGGCCAATCAAGTTGAGTATCTCTTCGGCTGTCACACAATAGAAGCCTCCCTTCAAATTTTAGATTATGTGGCTATGAGATCAGGATTTGTATGGCCGTATTTTTGAGTGGTAGAAAGCTAGTTGGCCTGTGACAGGGACAACAATGTATGTATTCACAAAGCTTCTCCAATTCATTAAATACCAATTTCAAAGATGGAATAGGCAGAGCTTTGGTAACATCTTCTAGGAAAAGAAGAGGGCATAGGAAGAGCTTACTATTATTACTAGATTGATTAGAGAAGAGGGACTGATAGAGGGAATTGTTGAGGAAGGAAGGGAAGGCGGTCAAGACCCTAGAGGAATGGGAACTGAGAGAGGAAATTTTCTAGAAACAAAAGGCAAGGATTGATTGGCTACAAGAAGGTGATAGGAATACGGCCTTCTTCTTCACTTCAGTCAAAGCTAGGCATCACGGTAATGTACTTACTTCTCTTGTCACTGATAGGGGTGAGGTAGTCTCTACTACTAGAGATATTTGCAATGAGGCCAAACAGTATTTTAATGCCCTCTTTTGGGAAGATGGGCAATGAGGTGCGGCCATAGAGGACTTGATTCTCTCTTGTATTCCATCTATTATGTCTCAAGACATGAAGGAGAAGTTGAGTCACCTGATTTTAGTGGAGGAATTGAAGAAGATTGTCTTCTTGATGAAGAAAGGTAAGGCTCCTGGACCGGATGGGTTTCTAATTGAGTTTTATCAAGAATTCTAGGAGATTATTAAGGATGATTTACTAGTGGTGGTTCAGGAGTCATAGGCCAATAAGTAGATGTTGTGGGCATTGAATTCTACCTTCTTGGCCCTCATTTCGAAGGGGGAGGGAGCGGATCATCTTAGCCAATTTTGGCCATTTCCCTATGTAATGTAATTTACAAAATTCTCTCGAAGTTAATTGCTGAGAGATTGAAGGAGCTGGTTGCAGAGGAGCAGAGCGGCTTTGTGGAGGGTAGGCAAATTTTGGATGGTATTGTCATGGCTACAGAGGTGGTTCATTCGATGTCGAAATCTAAGGAGAAGGCAATGTTCATTAAATTGGACATGTCAAAGGTGTATGATAGAGTGCAGTGGTCCTTTCTTCAAAAAGTGTTGTAGGCCTTTGGTTTGAGATGGAGTGGATTGAGTGGGTTATGAGTTGTGTTACCTCGACCTTATTCTCTATCTTGGTGAAGGGGAGAATGCATGAGGTTGTTTGGGGTTACCAGGGGATTGCGACAGGG
>JARHVA010002019.1:2490000-2612500 GCA_037957365.1 Torreya grandis
CTATGGAATTCTAGGTTTGATCAACATAAGCTGATGAGATTTCATAGATGAATTTTAAGAATTGGACAAGGGATATATTGATTGCAAAATGGAATAAAATTATGTTAGTGTTAACAAACAAGCACTTGTTGTATCATAAGTTGATTGGGTGGGTGGTTGATGTAGTTACCTGTTGGTGGAATCTAGCTCAATTCCAATAGAATAATGGTACCTAAAATCTTGGTTGAGAGATGATGGTAAATAGGCTCTCAATAAGATGGATGATAAAGCTTGATAACATTAATGATTCTAATTGACCTACAAAAGAAAACTCTTGAATGCTTGAGCTCCTGATAAGTATTACAGATGTATTTGACCTCCCAAGCCTCTCTCTCATATAGGCATAAGTAAGAGGTGGAAGTGAAGGTGTAACTAGGTCATCTAAATATAATTTGTGCATATAAAGGCTTACAACACAAATTAGATAAGTTTATATTTGGAAAAGGGTTGGTAAAGTTTGCATGCTCTTGGTGAGAAATTGGATCCTGATTGTCAAAGGTCAGGGTCCATAGGAATAGGGCCCTGTAGGTTAAGGTTACTTATTTAGGTGAAAATAAGTGCAGATTGGTTGGTTTAAGCTCGATAGGTGTAGGTTGGTCCTAATAGGGTTCCAGGGTAATTCCAAGGTTACCTTGACATTCAAAATCATAGGTGTGTAGAGTTTAAGTGTCTATATTTTGCCCATTTTTGTTACACATCTTGCATGAATGAGCTATAAAATGAAAATGGAGTATGGGTCACTAGTTTAGGTGCCTCAAGAGTAGGAAGAGGTGTTCCCCCTATAACTAGGAGTCATTAAGGTGAAGCTAAAGTTGTTACAAGTTTGATAAGTGGTAGATGGTGAGTCACTAGGTGGTGACATGAGGGTGGGTATATGAGATGAAAACATGCTTATAAAATATAACAAAAGGCGTGATAGCCAAGATTGTGCATAGATGAGGTTGCTAATGTTTTTAAAAATAATGGTCAATGCTAAGAAGGATAAGGGATGGTTAAATTGTGTGACTACCTATAGGCATGGTAGTTGGGAACACTCATAAATGCAAGTTTCCCAAGCATTTTTTGTGTTTTCAG
The DNA here is from genome assembly GCA_037957365.1 of Torreya grandis. Taxonomy (NCBI): domain Eukaryota; kingdom Viridiplantae; phylum Streptophyta; class Pinopsida; order Cupressales; family Taxaceae; genus Torreya; species Torreya grandis. The sequence continues at coordinate 2,491,114 of JARHVA010002019.1, forward strand.
TGGGTATCTAAGGCAAGAAGTGCTCTTGGGGAAAACATAAATGGGTCAAGTGTTGTGGGTATCCAAAGTAAGAAGTGCTCTCAATGAGACACCAGCAGATCAGCATGTATGAGGTGGCACCAAATGAAAAAGGGTCAACATGGTAATGTTTTCATGACAGACAAAGGACCAAGAAATAAGTGCCATTAAATTGTGAACTAGATGGGACAAAATAGACCAATGACTAGGTGATTAGGTGGCCAGGTTAGTGGGAGAAAGGCATCTCTAAAGTAGGAAAGAGCCTAGTGTAGTTATGTTAGGATTTGGGAGGTTATAGGTAAAAAGTGGAATTGGGGGTTTAAAGGGGTTCCTGACTGTTGATGGTTAAGGTCCCTAGAAGGTGACTGTGAATGGTTACCCTGACCATCGATGGTCAAGGAAAACTCTAAAAATCTAGGGGGTAAAAGTAAAAAACAAAAGTTAATTTTATCATTTTAACTGTTGAGCATTATTTGACTGAGATCTAAGTGATTTTGGTGCTTTACAAGGAAGGTATTTACTTAGGTGGGTGTTGCTCATTGGCTAGAGGCATGTGGGTGATTACATGGGTCTAGGATGTAGAGAGCATGAGGACATGACCAGGCACCTGCTCATAGGCTCAGATTATGGAGGAGGTCATAGAATGAGGTAAGCGTGTATTTAAATTGGTAGTTTAGTTTGATTTTATTGCTTGGAATTTTCTAGGGTTGCATAGGTGTGAAAATTATTATTGTGGCATGTGTGCCCTAGGTAGGGTTTTTTGGAGGTTTTGGTTAAAATGGTGGGTAGAGTGTCAAATTGATAGGGTGGGTAGGGAAATTGGGTGGAATATTAGCTAGGTAGGGTGCTTAGGTTAGTTAATTTAAGTTTTTTAATGGTTTTTGGGCCTTGGGGGTTTTGGGTATTCTAGCCATGGAATGCCCACATGTGATCATCGATGGTCAGGTTTGACCATCAACACCTTAGAAATGAGGGTATCCCAATCATTGGCAGTCATCATGACTGTCAGTGGTTAGCTAGGATAGGGTAGGATGTTAAAAAGTGTTTAGGTCTTAGGTATGGTATTCAAGTTTCAATTTTAATTATTAAGGTTAAAATAAGTGGTTAAGATTAAAGTTTGGTCAGCTAGGTTCGATATAACGGGTAAATGGGTTGTGGTTATGTTGAGACCAAATATGTTAGGGTTAGGGGCATGTTTAACACATAGGGTAGATGAGACCAGCTAGGGTCTAAGATAATTTTATTTATTTGGTGTAGGCTTAGGAGTAGATCTAAATGTGTGATCATGTGAGGCAAATCTTGCCTATGCTGATCGAGGGGATGACTGATGATGATTGGGCACATATGGAGGTAGTAGGGCTAGGAGGGATGAGACACTACTAGAACATGCCTAAGGACACATCCATGATATTAATTCTCATTGAGATATGGGATATTCCTACTAATACCTTCTTACTATCAATCATGGAGATGACTATTCTCTTACAGGATGTCCATAGGATCACTCAGCTCCCACTGCATGGTGAGGTGATCTACCAGATTGAGTAGGAGTGAGATGAATATGTTAAGCACTTATATGGAGATGATAGTGACTAGTTCCACTAGCACTCTAGAGAGTTTAGCTATACAACACTATACAAGAGGGCTCCTAAGAAGAGGAGGCATATGATGATGATCATCATGGTTACCTGTTTTGGGGTTCTAGATTCTAGTAGCAAGAGATTCCCCTATGTGACAATTTTAGTTGAACTATTTCTTGGGAGGATAGTATTTAGGTGGGTCTTAGTACTGTTGATCTAAATTTATAGATATTTGTGGGGATTTAGACACCACATGAGGTATGACATCAGTGTGGGCATAGTTCTACACTATTGGTATTATGAGCACATTTGAGTTCTGAGGCCTATGGGATTGTCATAGATAGGGTACATAATTAGAGTTATCTATGGGATTTATGATGTGGAGAGATAAATATGCTACATTAGGGGCCAGAGGTGGAGTACATGACATTGAGTGGTTCAAGGCTACCCTATGTGGATTGGTATTTACAAACATTATATTGAGACCATACCTATAGCTCCACATTTGGATAGGCTATAGGAGGGAGACCCTCACTATACAGACCTAAAAGTGGATTATGGGCCACTTAGAGGGTGAGGTTGAGTTGATTCGCTTTGATCAAGTGTGGTGCTAGTTTAGCTTGTTATAGGGGGTATCAGGTCTACATCCATGGTATAGGAGGCAAGACTTAGAGGTTTAATTACTGATGTTCCAACCTATTCAGATAGTTCTAGATGGTGGGTTTGAGGAGCTTCTTGTTAGGGCTCCCATAGATGATGCAAGGTATACAAATGGATATATGGCTTGGTACCAGCCCATTTATGTAGTGGTAGAAGTGGGTGGAAAAGATAGAGAGGTGGAACTAATGGTTGTAGATCTAGCCAACTAGGGTGGATAGGTAAGGGTAGCATTGGCTATGGCCAAAGCTTAGGTATAGGTTTTTCAAGGATAGGTGGCCAAATTACAGGGCCAAATTCAAGCATTATAGGGGTATTTTGCCACTATTATAGGTGAGAGATATCTACTTAGATAGAGGGTTGGGGAATGTGTAGTAGTAGGAGGGCCACTAGAGATAGTGCCCTAACTATGCTATATATCCATCATTATAGAGATAAAATATTATGAGGTGATGTTATTAGAATAGTTACCCTAGGCTATGAGGTATGTAGAGTACACAGTGAGCTTGGCCAATGGGCCATCGATAACTACTCTAGGTCAATGGGATTCTATAGTTGGATAGGTAGGGGTACCAAGGGGACCGCCACCAAGTATAAGTGCAAGCATAGATGGGGCCAATAGTAGTGGTTCAGGCTCATGATTATGTTGATATATGTTATTTTGATGTATTATTTTGATATTGGCCTACGTGTTGATGTAGTGAGATGTATATGTTATTGAGAGAGCCTGACATATCATGACATGTATTATTTTTTTATGATTTGATGTGTATGATTTATGTCTGTTAGGGTATGGAGCTAAAAGCTTCACCAAGGAGCACACTATAATAGTTTCAGGAGTGACCAACGTCGGTCAGGAACAGTTGGAGGAACGCCGGCGTCGGTAGAGGATCGGCTGACGACGGTCACAGGAAAACAGGCAGGAACCGGCGTCGGTTACCTGCGCGTCTAGAATGCTATTTCCGAGGACAGAAGCGAGTGTTTGCATGATGAGTTTAAGTCTTAGTCTTAATTTCATGTTTCTATTATTGGCAAGATTGTTTTTAGAGCCCTTGTTCAAGAGGCTTAACTGTTTGTTGTAAGTGCATGCTCAAGTTTCCTAATTCTATATGTAGGAAAGATCTTCTTAGCTTATTGTGTGAGTATGAGTAGAACATTGTGAATGTTTGAAGGATAGTACAGAGTTGTATCAATCTAGGTTGTTGGAATTGATTGTACTTGAGAGAGAGAGCTCTTGAGGAATAGAGATGTAGTGAGAGATCTTGTGCATCTGAGAGAGGTGTGGAAGAAAGAAGTTTCTTCAATTGTATTCTTTTTGTAAAGAGTTTTAATACAAGTTTTCAGGGTGGTTTCTTGTATCTCTTGTTCTATGCTATTTATCATTCTAGTTACTTATCTATCTGATATAATTCCACGTTTATTGCTTTCACAAGTGTAATCATTGTTGGTTGATCCCCAACAAGTGGTATCAGAGCTCAGGTTCACTAACAGGTGGTTCAGATCTGTGTAGTGTGTATTGATTACAGGTTGCTCACAGGGGTTTCTGCAGGGATTTCTGTTTGAGTGGGAGAAGCAATGGCAGAAGAAAGTAAGTTGAGAATGGAAAAGTTTAATGGCAAGAACTATCAACATTGGAGAATGTAGATAGAGGACTATCTGTATCAGAAAGATCTTTACTTACCATTAGGTGGGATTGCAAAGAAGCCCAAGGACATGGAGGATGAAGAATGGGAAGTTCTTGACAGAAAGGCTCTGGGGTCTATAAGACTGAGTCTGGCATCCACTGTGATATCTAATTTATCATAGGCAAAAACAACGGTAGAGTTAATGACTACGTTAGCAAATTTGTATGAAAAACCCTCAGCTTCTAATAAGGTATATCTTATGAAACAGTTATTTAATTTGCATATGCAAGAAGGTGGATCTGTATCTAATCACCTGAATGATTTCCATGGAATTGTTAATCAATTAAGTTCAGTCAATATTGTATTTGATGATGAAATAAAATCTCTTTTAATATTATGTTCTTTGCCTGAAAGCTGGCATGGCTTGGCAATGGCAGTTTCTAATACTGCATCTGCTTCGAATATTTTAAAAGTAGAGGATGTTGTTAGTGTTATCTTGAATGAGGAAATTCGCAGGAAAAGCACAGAGGAAACATCAGGGAACACTTTAAATCTTGAGATCAGGGGAAGGCAAAAAGATAAGAGCAAGAGGAGATCAAGATCTAAGTCTAAGGTGAGAGGTAGATCCAAATCCAGAAATGGCAGAAGGCCACAATGCTGGAATTGTGGAAAGATGGGGCACATAAGCAGAGATTGCTGGTCAAAGCCTAAGGAGGACAATCAACACAAAGGAAAGGAAGAGGCAAAGGTTACAGGTATTGCACAAGATGCTCTAATTTTCTCTTTGCATAATAATATAGAATCTTGGGTATTAGATTTTGGTGCATCTTTCCATGCTACCCCTAACAGAGAATATTTCAGTGACTATATCCATGGAGATTTTGGAATAGTGTACTTAGGGGATAATGAGCCTTGTAAGATTATTGGCAAAGGTAAAGTGCAGCTGAAGATGCAGAATGGCAACACATGGGTGTTGAGAGATGTGATGCATGTTCCTATCTTGAAGAGAAATTTGATTTCTGTAGGAAAGTTAGGGGATGAGGGTTGTACAGTAACTCTCACAGCAGAATCTTGGAAGGTGACCAAGGGTGCACTTGTTATGGCCAGAGGTAAGAGAGTAGGTAATCTCTATTTATGTAATTGTGTTACTGATATTTCTCCTTCTATATTATCTACTTCAGATGTGGATGCTAAATTGTGGCACTCAAGGCTTGGCCACATGAGTGAGAAGAGGATGTCAATTCTTAAGTCTAAAGGTAAACTTTCAGATTTGACAAGTATGGATCTAGAATTTTGTGAGCATTGTGTATTTGGAAAATAGAAAAGGGTTAGTTTTCTCAAGACTGGGTCTACTAAGAAAAGGCATAAGTTGCAACTTGTTCACACAGACGTGTGGGGACCGGCTCAGGTAGCCTCTATTGGAGGATCATAGTACTATGTTACATTCATAGATGATGCTACAAGAAAGGTATGGATCTACTGTATTAAAAAGAAATCTGATGTATTTGAGACTTTTAAGATTTGGAAAGCTATGGTTGAGAATGAAACAGGCAAAAGATTAAAGTGCTTGAGATCTGACAATGGCGGTGAGTTCTGCAGTCTTAAGTTTAACTGGTATTGTTATACACATGGAATTCGTAGGCAAAGGATGGTTCCAAGGACACCTCAGCAGAATGCTATTGTTGAAAGGATGAACAAAACAATCATGGAGTGTGTAAGATGTATGAGATTGCATGCTGGGTTGCCCTTAGAGTTTTGGGTAGAAGCTGTTGACACCGCAGTGAACCTGATTAACAGAGGACCCTCTACAGCTCTGGATGGTGGAATTCCAGAAGAGGCATGGACAGGTAAAAAGGTAGATCTCTCATATCTCAAAGTTTTTGGTTGTGAAGCCTTTGTGCACATAGATAAGGAAAATAGAAAGAAGCTTGATGCTAAGTCTATGAGGTGCACGTTTATTGGCTATGGCTCAGATGATTTTGGTTTCAGATTTTGGAATCTAGGAACTAACAAGGTAATTATGAGCCATGATGTTGTTTTCAATGAAAAAGTGATGTATGGTGATCAGATGAGGAAGCTGAATCAATCTGGGCAGAGTAATAAAGAATTGGACGAGGTGACGGTCCAAAATGAGCTCGCGAGAAAAAAAAATAATCACTTGCAGGAAAACACAGAGACCGACGTCGGGAGGGTAGGAACCGACGTCGGTAGTACAAAAATTGATGTCAGTCATATAGAGACCGACGTCAGCAGGACAGGCACCGGCATTGGCCAGGAAGAACCAGGGTCGGCCAGTAACAGGTCTACAGGTGGCTGAGGTCGGTCAATGTCAGAGAATTTGGGTGGACAACGTGTTGAGAACGAGTCTAAGACACCCATTAGGAGGTCAGAAAGGGTAAGTAAGCCTCCAATCAGATATTCTCTTTCTTTATACTATTTATTGCTAACTGATGGTGGAGAACTAGAGAGTTTTGAAGAAGCATTACAGGTGGAGTCCAAGAGTCAGTGGGAGCGTGGCATGGTTAAGGAGATGGAATCCTTAAGAGAGAACCAAACATGGGATTTGGTTGAGTTGCCAGCTGGTAAGAGGACACTGAAGAACAGATGGACCTATAGGTTGAAGGAAGGTGAGAATGGACATATGAGATATAAGGACATGTTGGTAGTGAAAGGATTTGCACAAAAGCCAGGTATTGATTTTGGTGAGATTTTTTCTCCTGTTGTTAAAATGACTTCTATACGGGTTGTATTGTCTTTGGTTGCTTTTGAGGATTTGCATCTTGAGCAGCTAGATGTTAAGACATCATTTCTTCATGGAGATTTGGATGAGGAAATATACATGGAACAGCCAGAAGGATTTGAGGTCAAGGGTAAGGAGAAGTTAGTGTGCAGGTTGAAGAAAAGCTTGTATGGCCTCAAGCAAGCTCCTTGACAATGGTATTTGAAATTTGACAAGTTTATGACTGAGCATGGCTATAGTAGGTGGCAATTTGACCATTGTGTGTATTTTAAGAGATTTGATAACGGTAGATATATTATTCTATTGTTGTATGTAGATGATATGCTGGTTGCAGGATCACACATGCAGGATATCTCTGAGCTTAAGGTGAAATTAGCTCAAACGTTTGCTATGAAGGATTTGGGAGCAGCAAAGAAAATCCTTGGCATGAGCATTAAGAGAGACAGGAAAAATCACAGGTTGATATTGTCTCAAGAGGATTATGTGGACAAGGTGTTGAAACGGTTCAATATGCAGGATGCTAAACCAGTAAGCACACCTTTGGCTGGACATTTTAAGTTGAGTAAAGAACAATGTCCTAATTCACATGATGAGGTAGAGTACATGAGTAAGGTTCCATATTCTTCTGCAGTAGGGAGTTTGATGTATGCAATGGTGTGTACTAGACTGGATATTGCCCAAGCAGTGGGAGTTGTAAGTAAGTATATGGCCAATCCAGGGAAGGAACATTGGAAAGCAGTTCAGTGGATCCTTAGATATCTGAGAGGAACCAGTAGTAGACACTTGTGCTATGGAGGTTCAGATACTTCTCTACATGGTTATGTAGATTCAGATATGGCAGGTGATTTAGATGGTAGGAGGAGCACCATAGGTTATGTTTTTACTGTAGGTGGAACGGCGGTTAGCTGGATATCAAAGTTGCAGAAGGTTGTTGCCTTGTCAACTACAAAAGCAGAGTATATTGCAGCCACAGAAGCTAGCAAAGAGATGATATGGATGACATGGTTCATGGAAGAGCTTGGAAGGGAGCATGGGAGTTGCAGATTGTATAGTAATAGTCAGAGTGCAATCCATTTGGCTAAGAATTCAGCCTTTCACTCAAGAACCAAGCACATACAGCTAAGGTACCACTTCATACGGCAGGTATTGGAAGATGGTGAGTTGAAGCTGGAGAAGATCCATACAGATAGGAATCTTGCTGATATGTTAACCAAGCCGGTTATAAAGGAGAAGTTGAATCTTCATTCAACTTCTATTAGTCTTCATGATTGAGTTGAAGAGGGAGGAGCTAGAAGATGTTGCTGTACAGGTACTGGTGCAGCTGTTTATCTCCAAGTGGGAGATTGTTAGGGTATGGAGCTAAAAGCTTCACCAAGGAGCACACTATAATAGTTTTGGGTCTACACAGTCATCGGCATCGGTCAGGAGTGACCGACGTCGGTCAGGAGCAGTTGGAGGAATGCCGGCGTCGGTAGAGGATCGACCGACGACGGTCACAGGCAAACAGGCAGGAACCGGCGTTGGTTACCTGCGTGTCCAGAATGTTATTTCCAAGGACAGAAGCGAGTGTTTGCATGATGAGTTTAAGTCTTAGTCTTAAGTTTGCATTTCTATTATTGGCAAGATTGTTTTTAGAGCCCTTGTTCAAGATGCTTAACTATTTATTGTAAGTGCATGCTCAAGTTTCCTAATTCTATATGTAGGAAAGATCTTCTTAGTTTATTGTGTGAGTATGAGTAGAACATTGTGAATGTTTGAAGGACAGTACAGAGTTGTATCAATCCAGGTTGTTGGAATTGATTGTACTTGAGAGAGAGAGCTCTTGAGGAATAGAGATCTAGTGAGAGATCTTGTGCATCTGAGAGAGGTGTGGAAGAAAGAAGTTTCTTCAATTGTATTCCTTTTGTAAAGAGTTTTAATACAAGTTTTCAGGGTGGTTTCTTGTATCTCTTGTTCTATGCTATTTATCATTCTAGTTACTTATCTATCTAATTTAATTCTACGTTTATTACTTTCACAAGTGTAATCATTGTTGGTTGATCCCCAACAATGTCTTTTGATGTTTATGTATGATGGATGCTTATGGTTTATGATTATGGCTTATAGTTTTGGTTCATGTTTATGATGTTTCACTTAGTAGCTTAGGCATGTGATGTTAGAAATTTAGCTATGATGATCTGATTCTGCTCATGGTTATGATGGGATATGTTATGGATGGATACATGTTATGGATTTATTTATGGTTATATGGGTGAAATGGTAAATGGTATATGCCCTGATATTTGGCTCAGCTATTTGGTTTATGCTTGTGATTATGTAATGACATACTTAGTGATTGGTGTTCATGGTTTGCTATGATATATTTACATTTTTGTTTGACTCATTGATAGATAAAGGCCATTTTTTGTTGGTAGAGTTTATGATGTTCATGATTTTGATGTGATGTTTATTGTTCATGCTCATATAAATAGGCCTATATAAACTAATAAAAGATAAGAAAATGAACATGATGTCTTTTCATTGGTAAAGACCGACATAAAACCTAAAGTTGGATTGGCTTAGTGAAAACAAGCCTTTCCATTGCTTCACATTAGCATGCTTATGTTGATAGATAGGGATCTAGATTACATTGTGTCAAGTAAGCTCATAGTCTCATGCATATGATATGTGGAGGGATAAGGGGTAAAATTAGAACCATTAGGGAGACTAGTATGCCTTTTTTATATGTGTCCAAAGAGGTAGTATAAGCAAGTCTAAGTCTGTATATAAAGTGTAGACTGATCGATGCAGGAAGCCAACTAAGGAGAGCCAATTGTAGCTTTATAAGATTATTGTTGTTATGAAAGCTGATTACATATTTGAAAATTCCTTTGCTCTTGCTTTTGCTTTTACTTTTATTGTTTTCTTAAGGGTTGGGGAAGTTGATCGATGCGAGAAGCTTCCAAGAAATTGCTAGCTTTGTCAAATGTTTTACATAGCCATCCTTCAAGGGAGTGGTCTAAGTTTATGTGCCTAGTACAAATGATTTTGATAGCTATCCTTCAAGGGAGCAGTTCGCCTTACATATTACAATTTCAAATAAGTTTTCAATAGCTTTCTTTCGAGGGAGTAGTCTATGAATGCTAATAATGACCCATGATTCATTTTTATTATTTGATATTGCTTTTGCTTTTATTTGATTTATCATATACTTGATCATACATTCTTAATGGATTACCCTTATGAAGGTAAAACTAAGCTGACATGAAGGTTCAATAGGTGAAAAGGAGGTATAGGTGACAATGACCATAGGAATTGATCTCAAGGAGATGGGAAGTAATATGAGAATCATGCCATGGATAGAACCATAATTTAAGAGTAGGTGATAATTGTGATGGATAATCACATGATTTAGTTTTATTTGGTTGCCCCTAAAAAAAATTGGAAATGAATGTGATTACAAGGGATGAGCTTAAGTTAGACAAATGATGATTGTGATCCCTACCTAACAATAAAAGGGATGTAGGTATGAAGCATTAAGAGGCTCAAGTTCTTGTTTGACTTTGAGAGAGGATAAATGATAAGCTCCTGATCCATACTTATGGGTAATGATGTAGGGTCCAAGCTAATTGAAATTAAAATTTCCCATTTTGCTTTTCTCCATATTAGTTACATGTTGATTTTCTTTGAGGATAAGATCTCCAATGTTAAATTCTTGGACTTTCAGGTGTTTTTTATAGGCATGTTTGATTCATTATTGATAGACATGAATATGGGAAAGAGTGGCCAAATGATGCTGATCAAGTAACTCATGTTGAGCTAAATATTCTTGATGATAATCATTTTCCAAAATAAGGTCATGAAAAGATATGCAAAGAGAAGGTATTTAGACCTCAAGAGACAATATAACCTTGGACCCAAACACAAGAGAAAAAGGTGTAGCACCTATAGGAGTTCAGATGCTAGTATGATATGACCATAAGTCAAAATAGATGTGCACGTGCCAATCCTAACTTGAGGCATTAACCATTTTGCTAACAATGTTGTTAAGGGTTTTGTTAGAGGATTTAGCTTATCCATTTACTTATGGGTGATAAGGTGATGAGAAGCTAAGTTTAATACCAAATCATCACAAAGGCCTTGAACCTTGTTGATTTTGAAAGATTTTCCATTGTCAATGGTGATCTTATGGGGAACACCAAAATGATAGATGATGTGATGGGTAATAAATTTGATAATGTTTTTACCTTTTGTTGAGATAAGGGGAATAACTTCTACCCATTTGGTGAAATATTCAGTCATAATAATGATAGAATAATATCATTATGAAGATTGGGTGTTGATTTCAGTGATAAGGTCCAGACCCCATTGTGAGAAGGGCCAAAAGTCTACTGAAACACAAAGACTATTGCTAGGCACGTGATGTAAATTAGCATGTTGTTGACACTTGGCACACTTTTTCACATAATCACAATAGTCTTACATAAGGGTGGGCTAGTAATAACCCAAGTGGAGGATGTGGTTAGCTACAATGAATCCACCAAAGTATCCCCCATAGATACCCTCATGTATCTCTTTAATAGCGTGAGAGTCTTTTGGATTATGAAGGCAATGGAATAGGAGACCATCAAAACTATGTTTGTGGAGAATTCCACCTAGAATGGCATAATGGGAGGTGCTCTAGATAAATTCTGAATGATAATTCCTAGAGAGGCCATAGGGAATTATGCCAAGGTGAAGGTAGTCAAAAGTTTGATAATACCAAAGGTCAGACTAGGGCCAAACATAGTTTCTTGATATGTGTGTATCGAGTCTCATATTTGACAAGTGTGTGGCTAATGTAATAGATGGCTTGATCCTCATATTTTTCTTCCTAATGGGTGAGCATTGCTCCTAGGGAATGGTCTATGGTAGAGATATAGAGGTAGAATGGTTAGTCATCCTTAGGAGGTGTAAGGATAAGTGGAGATAGTAGGTACTCTTTGAGTGCATCAAAGGCCTTTTGACAATCAACATTCCACTTGAAAGAGACATCCTTTTTCAAGAGGTGGTGAAACAGTTGACACCAATCAAAGAGCTAAGAGATGAAGTGACAAATGGATTAAAGCTTCCCTTATAAGCTACATAGTTGTTTAAGATTGGTTAGAGGTAGCATCTTGAGGATGGCTTTGATTTTGGCCAGATAAACCTCTATTCCTTGAAGGGAAATGATGAAGCTAAGAATTTTGCCTAACAAGACCCCAAAAATATGTTTCTTGGGATTGAGGTGGATGTGATAGTGGATAAGTCACTTAAATATAATCTTGAGAATGGCTAAATGGTCTCTGTGAAACTTTGACTTACCAAGAAGGTTGTCCACATAGTCTTCAATAATTGTATGGGTAAGGTCATAGAAAATATAGGTCATGACACATTGGTAGGTTATGCCAACATTTTAAAGACTGAAGGACATGACTCTATAGCAGAAAGTCCCCAATGGGGTGATAAAAATAGTTTTGTGTTGATCTTCAGGGTCAATCAAAATTTGATTATAACCCAAGAATTTGTCCATGAGAGACAACATCTCATGGCCCATTATAAGATCAATAAGTTAGTAAATGCTAGGTAGAGGAAAGTCATCCTTTGGGTAGGTGAGGTTAAGGTCATAAAATACCACATAGATACGTAGTCCCCCTAGAGCTTTAGTGATAGGCATGATGTTTGAAACCCATTAGGGATAATCAATGGGGTGAATAAAGTTGATATAAAAGAGGCATTAAAGCTCTTTTTTGAAAAGGAGGGCTATGCAAGGATGCATTTAGTGAAGGTTATATCTAATAGGTCTAGCATCATGATTGGTTACAATATTTTGAGTGGAAATAGCTAGGTTAATACCAAGCATATTGGCATAAGACCAAGCGAATGTAATACTACAACCTTGGAAGAAGGTAGAAAAGTCTTGTAGTTCTTTAGGGGTGAGGGTTTGGCTAAGTTTGATGACATGGGGGTTCGCCAGAGTGCCCAAGTTGATATATGTGGTAGATTAATTCAATATGGTTGAGATTCTGGAGGTAAATATTTGTGGATGGATGAATCCAATACACTAAGGTAGGTGAGAATAATATCATCATCCTGACACTGAACAATGTTAATGGTAAGAGAGTCTTCTCCCATGAGTTCAAGATGGGTCAAAGGGATGGATATGGGTGCCCATTCATTTTTGATAAGTTAGGGGGTTGAGGGTAATCGTGTTGATGAAAAACAAGTTAGGTGGGATGATGTCCTCATCCTCACCCATAGGTGGAGAGGGTGTTAGTGAAGAAGGGGTCTCTTCTTCAATAATAGTAGGGGTAGTTTGTTTGGATTTATTCTTATTGGGTAGAATGAAGCCAAGGCCATGCTTCTCATGAGGATTTTGGGTCTCAATCAAGGTTAGCATGTATGGGTTATGCTTATATCATCCCAAACCAAATCCCTTCCAAGCACATCTATGAAGGTATAGTTTGGCTAAGTTTGGTTTGTCCGAATAAGAGAAGGTGGAGGATAATGGTTGAGGTGGAGAGGGAGTGTCAGAAGAATTAAGTGCCTTGTCAATTCCGCCATAGATAAAGTATGTTTGACAACTTAGAGGCCCCAAGGGGGTAATGGCTTGAATGTTGGGGTCATAACTTGGTTGGTGCTTGAGTTTCCCATATTATTAGGGAGTAAAGAGGGCATCAAGGGTGAGGAGATGGTATTATCTAAGGGTAAGGCATTAGAAGGTAGGTTCTAAAGGATAAATGATGGGTATCTAGTCCATGGGGATAAATGAACTGGTAGATGCCTTAGTGGAAGGAGAAGAAGTAATGGATTCAACCTCCATGGGTGAGGGCTTGATGGTGGTTGTTTGTAGTGCTTTGGATGGAGGTCGGAGAATGTCATTAGGTTGATAGGTCATATTGCATGCTGAAAAAGGGCTAGGGTCAGCTTATATGGTAGTAACTTGACATAATGATGGAGGGTGGAAAGTACATAACCCATGGCCTAGATCTAAGGTCTCCCTATCAAAACATTGAACTAGAATTCACCTTCAACCCCATAGAAGAGTTTAGGGAGCATGCAAGTTCTTAGTTAAATATGAAGGATGATGGTTCCCAAGGTAGTGGTCATAGTGTCATTAAAGGATCTAAGAATGGCTAAAGTTTTAGACATGACATTATCTGGTAGCTTGAGTTACTCATAGGCATGGGAAGAGATAATGTTGATACTGTCTCCCCCATCAATCATAACTCATTTGATGTGGGTAATAATAAAAAGAGGGGGATCTAGGTCTTTAAGGTGGATAAAAGTTATCTTTGAGTCCTTGAAGGTGACAAGGGTGGAGAGATGGAGAGTACTGATGAATGCCTCTATAGGTTGGGAGTCTCTTGGTCTAACCTCAATGGCTTGCATGGCCTTGATCATGGCTTGACGATGGTGAGGTGAGGTATAAATGAGCTCATAAAGGCTCATTTTATTTGGGGTCTAGTGAATTTGTTTAAGGATGACTCTCTTAATGGATTCAAAAGGGTTAGCCTCTGAAGTGCCTAAGATGGTGACTTTGGGCTTAGTTGTAGACATGGAAGTTTAGATCTAGTTTGGTTTAGGGTTAATTGGTGGGTATGTCTATGGAATGGATACTTTGGCCTTCCCTTTATCCTTTAATTATGATCATGTGACCACATTAATGGTATAGATAGAGGGGGAAGGCATGATGGGGGGTTGAAAGATTCTTTGTTACTCTAAGGTGAGAGTGGAGATTAGGAATGTGATGGTGGCTGGTTGTTGGGTGTAATGGTAGATGAATGAATGGAATATCATTGACCAAAAGATCATCCTTGTCATAGAGTTGGTGGAAAATGGCCTAGAGAGCTTTGCAATTCTCTGTGTCATGCCCAGGTGTCTTATGTAGGATTAGATTTGATGGTCATTGTACCAGTTGTCTTCAAACCAAAAGGATCAAAAGGTTTGATGAGAGGTAATGTGAGCTAGAAGGTCTGCAGTAATCTTTGAAGAATGATTGTATAGGATTATACTTGAGGTAAGGAATGTTTTTGACTCATGTTTCTAGTTAATAAGATGGGTGTGTGGGTAGTAATAGGTTGGGTGAGAGATGGCTTGGGTAAGGTGGTTTTGGTAGATGGTTTTGGCCTAGGTATGTTGGTAATTGGGGTGGCCAAGTTTGGTGGTTTGATTGGTTGTAATCTGGGAAGGACCGGTGTATCAGATACTAAATGTGTTGGTGTAATCAATGATAGTGGTAGATATATGTTGAAAGGGGGTTTCCTTTTAAGTAAAGTGGAAGGGTGAGGCCCTAAGATAGAGGGCAAGGTAGAGGGAGGTAGAGGCTTAGTCATGTGTCCTTTCAATGTTTCATCCTCTTGGTTGGTGTGGGTTAAGACCTAGGTATGGGCTTGGGAGAAGTTAATTCTACTTTCAAGGATGGGTGAACCAAAATTTGAGTAGGGAAGGAACCAAGAGTTTTAAAAGGTTTGGTTGGTGAGGTGGTGGCTATTTTGGTTGATTGAGAAGGTGAGAGGTGGTTAGAAGTTCAAATTGGCTTAATAGGTGGTGGAGAGATAATGGATTGGTTGGTTAAATGCATGATATAAAATTCAAGTTTTTTTATGGAGGGAAGTCCTAACTATTGTCATAATTGTTCAATCTATGCCTAGTTTTAAGGAAAATTCCAATTTTTGTACTAATGTGGAAAAAGGTTTGTATACTGGTCTTGATTCATGGGTAGTGGATGCAACAAATAGATTTTAGGTTAGGGAGGATGCTTGGTAGGTTGGTTGATCTCATGAGGTGAGGAAGGCTAGGCTAGGATAGATAGCTCCTCCATTAGAGGTCCTGGTGGAACTACTTCTCTAGGGATGATGTCTATATGTGTGGTAGTTTGTTTGGTAGTTGGTGAAGGTGGAAAATTAGAAATGTTTGTTTTTTTAGATGCGCTAGTTGAGGTAATATGTGATGATTATAATGCTTATATGAGCATATCTATGGAGAAAGGATCCTCCATGTTTTGGGTCTGTGAAGGAGGGTAAGGTGGGGGAAGACTAGGTAGATGGAATGATTGGGTCCTCATGGGTATGTGTATTACAAACCATATTGACCATGTGGGCATCATGAGAACTCAATCAGTATGTACTCATTTTTTCTAGGGGCATGGTTGGGAAAAGGTTTCTTGAAGATGTCAAGAGCTTGACTTTGAGGTGCATTTGGATTATCCAACATGAGTTCCCCATTGTTGATAAAAATTTGAATAATATTCTTGAAAGTATTACATAAATTGACGTCATGTCTAATTACTTGATGAAAATCACAGAGGTCATTCAAGAAAGTGATAGACAAGAAGAATAAAACTATTGGGGAGGTTTGATGGGTGGAAGTTATATAAGGTTAGCTTTTAGTAGCTTCTCCAGACTTGAGGTTTAAGATTTTCCAAGTGGAGTAAATTATTTTTAGTTGCCTCAGTTTGGGTTCTTTGTATGTTGGTTGGAGGTAATGGGAGGTTTTTTTTAATGACATTAAGTAGAGGGATGGTTTTAAAGATGATGGCATTCACAGTTCCCCTAGTCTTGATTATGCATGCCTAAAATCCCTAAGGTCTTCCTTCCTTTGAAATTTGGTGAATTTTAGAAGCTCCCATTGAGGAGGGTAAGGTATGATGGGGACATAAGGGTGAATAGGTTTGTTAAAAATATGATCATATGATAGGATGTCATGATCTCCTAACATGGATGACTCAAGGTTGATGAGCTTGTCCATGAGCATTTTCATTAGGTTGGTTTGAGGTGATGCACCAAAAGGATTGTAAGGTTGATATTGTGGTTGAGGTTGGGAAACATATTGGTAATCATTTGGTGACTGAGAGGCTGCTACATATTAGAATGTGGATGATAGATGTTGGGTAGGGTAGGTGGATGATTGTAGTTGGGTAGTGGTTACATACCCTTATGGGTTAGGGATGTATCATAGATTAGGTACAATAGGTAATTACTGAGAAGTCCCTATGGATTGGGCATGGGTGGTATTTGGGTTGGTGACAAGAGGTGAGGTAGTGAATTTTGTGCTAATGGGTGGTGAGGTAAAAGGGATAAACACCCCTAAGCTTAGTAAAGGGGTATTAACCAATGGGTTAGGTTTGATATAGGGGAGTGTTGATGCTTTTAACTACCTCATAGGTGTTCTTAGTGTTGATGAACACTTCTCATTTTAGGATCTTGAGGATCTAGGGCATGAGTTACAGTTTGTGACAATTTGGGATGTCTATGGTGGAATAGAAGTAGAGTGTGAAAGCTATCCAAAATATTTGTTTAATTTGGTGGTTGGGAGCCACCAGGGTCCTGTATATTTGAAACTTTATGATATTTATGATCCACAAACTAACCTAAGTGGATATTAACAATGATCTTAAACTAAAGTGAGCTTTGATAAAGAAAATATAAAAAAGGAGGGTAAGGCAAAAAAGAAAATGTGATTATAGGCTTTCATCTCAAATATCATGACAAGGTTATAATTGGTTTGAGCATACATGAACTAATTTATGATGTAAAATAGTATGAACCCAGATTTCATCATAAACTAGGCAAGCATCAAAGGAAATATATAAATCACAAGTAAGAACTAGATTTACTCTAAAGAATTTACTATTGTAACATGAATAGCATAAACACATCCAAATCTAAAGCAAATGAAATGAAGTATACTTAAGATAATTTAGCTAATCTAGCATATAGCACAAATTAACAACCTTATGACAGAAAATGTAGCTCAAAATGCAAAGAACCATTCAAATCAAAGACATTAACATGCAATTGAGAGATAGCATTAACTTTTAACACACTATTTATACAATCCTTACAAAATTCCTTAGATTTATTACAATGCTTTCTTGTATACAATTTCTCAGAGTCTCTCCCTTTACAAAATGGTAACCCCTGCCTATTTATAGAAAACTTAGGTAGTGTATCAATTAAATTATCAAAACATCCATATGTAAGATAAAGAAAACTATCCTTAATACAAATATTACAATACACATGACCTCCTACATCAAATTTGAAAAATAGAACTAATATATGCTAAAAAATTAGTATATATGCATTAAAAAATTATATTCTTTTCATATTATATTGGTGGGTCATCTTGGTTATGTTTTCTTGAGGATTTCCTTCACCCTAGTGTGTTGTTCTTTAATCAACTTAAAATATACCATGGGTTTCATCAAACAATCCTCTTCTTGATCTACTAGTGTATTGAATTCTTTGTCACTTTTAGCCATGAGTTCTTGGATGTATTGTTTTCTTTAAAATTTACCTTCTTGAGGTAAAGATGATGTCAAGGCCCTTTTTATTGTCCTTGATAGACTATCCTTGGTTCTCTTTGATGTTTTAGATGAAGACATTAACCCTTTTCCTGAATTCTTCATCATCTATCAGACCCACGACAGTGGGTTGAGAGGGGTTTGCCAACAAGGTCTCCAAGAGATTCTCCATTTTCACTATCAAGTCCTTGTCCTCCTTCATAAAATTGTTGACACTATTATACCAAGTTATTATGTCCTCTATTTTATCCACTATGACCCTAGGAGGATGTTCAAATGTCCTAGTTTAATTATTTTGATGTCCTAGACCTATTTTGTAGTATGCATATTGATCCATTTAGATGTCTGGTCTTTGGAGTCCTATCATTAAATGATTAATGCCTATGCCATCTCATCTTGGTGAGATAAGGCACTTAATATGAGTTTCATGGTCTTCAATCCTTCAAATATGTCAAGAAGAGACTTATTCAACATCTTCAATATGTCCTTAGGTATTGAAAATGTAGCTTGTGCTTCCAAGTTCCACTTCTCCTTTTCTAGGTTAATGATTCTTCATTTCATTCCTTTGATCCCAGCTAAGGTCATTGATAATTGGGCCTAAACCAAAAATTATATGTCCTCTTGATAGATGGGGTGATCCCCTACTATTTTCCCTTGCACAGGAGTTAGACCCATAAAAGGTTCCACTCTTTGGAAGGTGAACTCTTCAATATCTATAGTGGCCTTCTTTGTCGTTACCTTCTCCAATCCAGTTGTGTCTGGATTATACTGCATAGTGGCTATTGGTTTAGATAATTTGGGTACCTCTAGAATATTAATCCCAGTACCACTTAATGCTCTAGGATCCTTCATTATTTTTCCACTCTCTTTAATTGCCTCATTAATCCTCCTTTCTTCCTATTCCATGAGCTTTATAATCTAGGGTTTGATATCATCATGGGTATCAATACTTTTAGTGATGGTAAGTGCCAATTAATGTGACTAGGATGGAATATTTTAGAGATTTACATATATGAACCATTCAAGGATGACAGGTCCATGTATGGGGAACTCATCACTAAACAAGTTAACCTCATTGGTAGGATGGGTCCATGTCACTTGTAGCCTTTTGGAGGACCTAGGAACAAGGGCCATTTCTATTTCCCTTCTTTTTTTGAGACAAGGACTGAATCCAAAGCTATTTCCTTCCCCTTTTCCATTTCACCCGCTTGGGGTTCTTTCACTTGTGCTAACTTAGCTATGGCTTCCTCAATTCCCTCATCTTCTTGATCTAACCCATAGGTCTCTACAAGCTCTTTGAATGTTACTTCAACTATTTCATATGGTTCTAGGGCAACCATATCAATGTGATCTACTAGATAAGGTGGTCTTGGAGGTGGAACTGATAATGAAGGACCTTCTCCTAGCCATTCTTCTAATTTCCTCTCACTAAGTCCTTTAATTTGGAGCACTTGAGGTGGAAGGTAATAGATGATATTACAATGGGTTCATCTACTATATTTCTCCAATTGGCTTCTCCTCTCTTTACAATCTATGCTCAAGTTTGAAGCCATGTTGCTTACACCTTGGCTAACACTTACCCAAAGTTTGTAACCTTGGTGTATAGAAGGCCATATTGGCTAACCTTATGCTCATAGGCCACCTTGGTCAGCTTCTTAGATTGTAGATGGAGGACAACTTTGTTATTTTGGTCCCATTCTTTGGGGTCATCCTTTTGAAAATAGAAGGCATCTCTATGTATGGACATAACATCCAACTATTTCCAACCATGGATCATGGTTTTTCCAATAAAGAATGGAAAAATATGAAACATGCCTTTCCTCTTCTCTCTACATATATTTTCAATCCCTTGGAGGAGTTGGGAAGCAATTTCCTATTCAGCTAATTTGATAGGGACATGGACTAGCAATCTATATGGATGAGTCATGACTCCTTCCATCCTGATGATAGTGTAATCTGGGTAATACCATATATCACACATGGGATCTACATATTTCGGGATGAGGGGTGAAATCTAGGCATGGGGTTCCCTATGATAGTCTTAACCAAATTAGGATATATGCAATCATAAATGAATTACATGTGACCCCTATATTTAAATACATGTAACTTTGAATAATGATGGGATATGGTAATCTTTCCATGAAAGGACCAATTCTTGATATAAATAATATGTGTGGAGGCCATCAATGAGTTCAACAGATAGGACATCATGGTGAATTGCTGGTTGGTCTTCTTTTTTATGCCATAGAATTTTCTTCCCAAGTGGATGCTAATCAGTTCTCCAATAGGTGGAGTTAGCTTATATTCCATCATGAAATATATGTAGGAAACCCATTTGAGGTCAAAATAGGCTATGGTGGCTGCCCCTAAATCTCTATTCATTAGGGTCATGATGATCCTAATGCCTTCCTTGAATTGTATAATAGGGATATTCCCATCATGGTTCCTTGATATGTGGGTTCCATGGTTTAACCAAGGTCTTAGAATAGTGTCCAAATTATGCTTGGTTATCCACTCCTTGATGGCAGGGAGGTCTATATGAGTCCTATGGAGGTTATAATAGCCCTCAAAAGCTATAGGGGAAATATCTGCTATCCTTTTTGACACATCTTCCCTAGATATCCAATCATCATCAATTCTACAATTGACAAACATAGGTGCAAGGATATCTATGCAATGGAGTACCTATAGTTTTAAAACTATCTAATGAAGACCAGACATCTAAATTTTAACCAATTCATCAAATTTCCTCTTAGTTACTATGATCCTTAGTTCATTGGAAGTGAGAGGCTACATTTTCTTGATATCAAAGAATATCTCTAACCAGTTCTTCATTCTATTATTGAGTGCCCCAATGTCCAATTCCATGTCCCCAAAATGTCTTCCCTCATTATCTGTAGATAAATACAATTAAGCCTCTTCTTTCCATTTTTTCCTAGTTACTTCCATGATTCCTTAATTCCCTTAGGTGTATGATTGGGTTTTCTTTGCTTAAGACAAAATTTCAGCTTGTTTATTAACATTATGTCTCAACAGTCAAGAATTAGAGATTTATGTTATTCTAGTAAGGTTTCTTAGAGCTTTAATGGTGAATGTGGTGGAATTTATAAATTTGTTCATGCCTTAGAGCTTATGGATAACATCACTTTTTTAAATTCTATCCTTTCATGTGTGCCAAATCTTTAGATTTGTCATTTAGTGCTTACATGGCACCTACATGGCCTTTATAAGATTATTTTTGTGGCATCCCCATGAAAATTCCTTTGAAAACTAGCCATTGGTTTTCAAATCAAGTATTTTATCTTTTCTTCATTAGATTAAGACCTCTGATCAAGCACGACCTATTAGATCCTACGAGATGCACATAGTTAAGTTAGTTTTGAGGCCTTGGTAAAACTTTAGGTCTAAAATGCATTCCTAAGGTTTATGTATGTTTATGAACACTAATAAACTTAGGTTAAAACACTTCATGCTAAGTTTTCTATGTTAATATGCTAAGGTTCTCTTTAGAGAGTTTTAAAAAAATGCCCTCTTTTCTAGGTTGAAAGATTGGTTGAGGTATAATTTGATGGCGTTGTTAACGTCAAAGACATCCTCATGAATGTCAAATGATAGGAGTGATATTATCAAATTTAATCCTATGAAATTATTTTGGTTGAATGATGAATCACCATGTGTCATATTCTCAAGAACTTCTAAGATTTTGGAGTTGATACGATCTATTGGATGAAGATCGATGATGCAACAAGGACCATTGATCATGATTTGAGAGGTCAAAGTTGATTGTCTTTAAACTTTGGGGAGCCCCTTTGTTTATTCACCATTGGATCAGATTTATGGGTGAATGTGTATCATTGGATCTATATAAGTGCATAAATTTTAAGTCAATTTATTTGGTTACATATAGGCTTAAGTCGAATAATCAGTCTTAATTTAATAGTGTTAATAAACATGATGAACTTAAAGCTAAAGTTTACTATGCTAAGCATGAGGTTGAAACATTAAGTTGGTCCCCATTTTAGAATTAGGTAATATTTTGGATGAGGTTCAACTTGATGGTCTCGTTAACGTCAAAGACATCCTCATGAATGTCAAATGATGGGAGCAAGACTATCAAGTTAAAACCTGTAAGAACTTTTCATAGTAAGTGGGGTTGATGCGTAGTTCCTCTTGGGTGATCTCGTGTTGTTATATTGGATCTCCAAGGAAGTGAGAGTCATTAGATATTAATATGAAATTAAACTTACGGTTTTTCAAAAAAATAAATCTAATTTCTCGTTAAGTTTTTCCCTACCATTTTTTGAATTTAAATCATAAGGTTTTTTCTTGGGAACCCTACCTTTCTCCATAGAACTTGAATTTCATCATCCAAAGACAACTATTAATAAGGTTAGTCCATAAAGAATAATCACAATTAAGCATGTAGGGATTCATTCCCTTTTCAATTGGACAATCTTCAAGTCTAAGAAAGAATAACCTCTTCAAAGCTAATGTAGGATACAAATGTTTTAAAACATTTACAAGGGTCCTTATTTTATAGAAGTAGAAAAATGGGGGTATGTTGGTAATGCCAGTGGTGGGTGCTCTAGCTATAAGTTGGGTATGATGGGTTAATAATTGGGTTATCCCCAAGGTAAAGGATTTATTAGTAGGGGTGGAAGGTGTAAGGGTAACGATTGGTTGGATAGGTTGGTTCTCAACCATACCATCAAAGGGGTTAGTAGACGAAGATGATTGGGTGGGGTAAGGTTGGGTGGTGATCACAAAAATATGGATACCCTTCATTATTTGGGACGGCATGCTAGAAGGAGGATCATGAGGTAGAGTTGAAATTGGGATATGGTGAGAAGAGGTGTTAAGATAGTGCTGAAGGGCCACTAGATTGTTGTCTAGAAAGGTGGTAAAATCCATGTCTCTTTGGGGAAATACTTGAGGGAAAGTAGGGATTCCAAATGGATGAGGTGAATCTTTTACCTTAGAGATGTACTCCATAGATGAGGAGGTAAAAGAGGTTGATTTAAGTGATGGGTTTTGTTCTACTAGGTTTCTTCACTGCTAATGAGTGAGACCATACAAGAAAAAAGGAGAGAAAACAAGAACAAACTCACCACTCAAACAAGAATAAGACAAGAAAATTATCAAGGTAATCTAGACACACACCATGAACTATGTTAAGCCTAGAGGTTAGCTTTAATCTCACTTTTGGTTTATGCCTTAATTTATGAGAATGTGTGATAGAAGTTGGCTTGTAGATCAGGTACTATAGAAGTAGTCTATGGTTAGTTTTAGGTTATCTAGGTGATCAAAATAATCTATATTAGAATTAATATGTGGCTTGGTTCTAGGGCCTACCCCCTCACTTCATGATCTCACAGTGATAAGGGTGTCAGGTGCTTAACCAATATATATTGATATCTAGAATTTATACTCAACCAGAGAGCTGCATTGGTTCTCACCTTGGTAATGACCTCTAAGTAAGATTGTTGAGAATGGGTAAGGTGAATGTTAGGTGATGAAATCATAGTTGGGCCTTATCTCAATTTTTTTTGATGTTTGAGTGATGCTATGATAAGATTATTGTGCTTTAATTCAAAGTGAACTAATGTTAAAAGCAAGCAATGGATGCAATCAATTTTAAAACCCAAAATAAATTTTAGTGTCAATTATGAGCACAAATAGTGATAAGAGCATACAAATTGAAAGAAAAATAGGAGTAAAGACTCTAGGTCCCACCGGGCATGTCATAATGTTTCATGTAAATTTTCACTTATGTTCTAAAGAAAGAGAGAGAAGAAACTCGATAGGGTATGGTTAAAAAACTTATTTGTTTGTGCATGTGTTGAATCAAAATATTGTGAAGAGCTCCTCTTTGGCCTGGGAGGAAGACCTATAGATAAAAAAACACTAAAGAAAACTTATTTTTTAGATGAATAGTTGGGTGGATTTCCTAACAATAGCTAGATCTCAAAAGTGAGAGCTTCCTTAGGGGTTGTCAATCCACACATTATAAATAATAACGTTGATAAACTAGAAATAAGGTAATTGAATAAATAATCAAAAGGAACTAAAATGAATACAAGAAATCTTGCTAGAAAAATAAACTAGAAATGATCTAATTAGTGATAAACTAATTAATACTAGTGCTAATAGGTTGAGGTATGCTTCAAAAAATCATAAGGGGGTTTGTGAGTGGTTAAAAACATAGAAAAGTGGATTTGGTTGGGTATGGGTGGGTGAAATCATCTTGAAAGTCTTTTTACCATAGGTGACCATAAGTGGTTGGGGTAATCATCGATGATTAGGCCTGACTGGCTGTGGTTATGTCTAACCATCAGTGGTTGATTGTAAAATTCTAGGTTTGATCAATAGAAAATGATCAGATTTCATAGATGAATTCCAAGAAATGGGTAAGGGATGATTAATTATGAAATGGAATAAAAGCATGTGAGTGTTAACAAATGAACACTTATCTTACCAAAATTTGATTATGTGGGTGGTTGATGCAGTTAACTTATTGGTGAAATTTGGCTCAATTTTAGTAGAGTAATGACACCTGAAAGCTTAGTTGAGAGATGATGGCAAGTTGGCTCTCAATAAGATGGATGACATGCTTGATAATGTTGATGATTCTAATTGACTTGATTGACCTGTAAAAGAAATCTCTTGAATGCCTGAGCTCTTGATAATTATTATAGATGGATTTGACCTCCCAAGCCTCTCTCTCTTATAGGCATAAACAAGAGGTGGAAGTGAAGGTTTAATTGGGCCATCTAAATATAATTTGTGCATGCAAAGGCTCACAACACAAATTAGACAAGTTTATATTTAGAAAAAGGGTCGGTAGAGCTTGCATGCTCTTGGTGAGAAAGTGGATCCTAACTGTCGATGGTTAGGGGTTCCCAAGGCTGACCACCGATGGTTAGGGTCCATAAGAATAGGGTCTTGTAGGTTAGGGTTACTCAATTAGGTCCAACTAAGTGCAGATTGGTTGGTTTAAGCATGATGGGTGTACGTTGGTCCTAAGAGGGTCCCAAGGTACTTCCACGGTTAGTTTGACATTTGAAATCATAGGTGTGTGGATTTTTGGTATCTACGACACACAATGTGTTATTCAACATGGTAATATTTCCATCATTGCTACTGACCATTTTTAAAATTACAAAATTTGTGATTGTTTACATATACACATTTTTTTTAATAATCCTTACTATCTTAAGATTGTTTCACTATAATAATAGCCTTAAGAAATATTTATACAGTATCCATCAAGAATATTTATCAAATTACAATGAAATCTCTTGAAATTTTTCAAATTCAAATATTTCAAAATGATCAAAATTCAAAAAATATTTCATCAAACAAATTACATTTTTATCAAACTTATTTTAAAAATGTATGCATTTTTATTTTGAGAAGATGCATTTGATGATCTCATCACTCACATCAAAAGGAGGGCATACATCTAGCTCATTTAAAAAAATTGCATAGACAATATTTTTAAGTGCATTACACATGGTTCATAATGGTTCAAATTATCCACATGTTATTGATTGGTGATATGGTTCTTATACATTGTCGACAAATTATACACACTAGTAAAAATATTGGGGGCATATGCCATGTAAGTGCACTTAATTTAATTCAAATACAAATTTCAAAGATTAAAAAAAACAAAAACTATATTATATATATGATACATGATTTTAAATAGTCAAAATAATTTAAAAACTATATATACATTAAATATATTGGCATATTAGTGTATATTATAAAGGAATATCACATACATATTCACTAAATTTACAAAGAATCACTAACATATTCATACATACTTAAATTCATATGCATGGGCATACAAAAAATAGTTACAGAAACAAAATTTATAAAAACCATTCCAATTAAGCATAGATGCATTTTATTTTAAATCATTGGCACAAATTCAAGGGGTGTGATACTTATTCATACTCATCTATTTTTTTCATAGTTCAAAAGGCATGATACTGATTCTTGCACACTTGCACTATAATATAGCTTACAAATTCAAATAAAAATGGTTATTATTTTAATTCAAATCTATTGGCACTAAGGTTATAATGGGGGCATGAATATTATTTATTCTCTTATGATCATGTAATTTATAATATGTATTCATCTACAACACTGTGATTTGATATATTATGGGTAATTTACATTCGATTTTGTTGACACTAAATGGCCTTATAATTACTTATGGTGAATCCATTGTGTGGTTCCATATTATTTTTTAGGTGATGTACATTCAATTTTAGTGACACCCAATAACCTTGGCATCATTATAGCAAACCCATTGTTCTTCCAACTTCTTTGGATTAGTACATTTGGTACTTCTCCTCATTCATGAGAGTTGTATATTATATATTTCCAACCCTTAGGCTTAATTAGTTAATTGAAATTGAGACTTGATCACTCTCAATTCATCAATGATTTAACATAAGGAATTTTTTTCTTTAAGTGATTTTTCAAGGGGGCATGCTTTTTAAAACCTCTTATCTTGGGATATAAGATCAAATCTATATTAGTTATTTCAATTAATATGGTCATAGATTTAGTGAAACCCAATGACATATTACTCTCCCATTACCATTTAAGGAATTTCATTTCCATGGCCAAAAAATGAGAAAAACCACAAGCATCCTTTATCCACCCTTCACAACATGAGAATTATCCATAGGTTACATAATATTGAATGTATACATGTGTATTTTTTCCTTACTCATTGCCTCTCAATCTCAAATTCATAATTTCATATTTCATATATGGACATTGACTACTACATGTTTTATTCTAAGTTTTTGCTTTTGAGTTTCCTGCACAATCAAAATTTCAATCCAAAGACAATGTGTGTCATACACACTCAATTATTTTCACTCCTTTAGTCTAGAAATTTCAATATTAGAATAACAAGTCGGGGTGTAAAAACCCATATTTAATGTATTTTATTATAACTTTGCACATATAGACTATTGATGATAAATGAAGTATCCATTTGTGCTTTCTATTAAGTCTTCCCTTATATATTTTATATGTTTATGTGTTCACTTGTCCATATTTTTTATCTAGCCAATAATTTCAAGGGGATCCCACATTCCTATATTTTATTTGTCTATGCTATTTTTGGATAAGTCTATGACTTATGGATAGGGTCAGATCCACATACCTATATATGAGGACTAGAGTTGTCTAGACATGATTTTTGATTTTATTTTGGGTTAGGTTTCATTTGGGTCATTACTTTCTCTTTTTTTGCACCATTAGGTTTCGTAATTTAAAGTTAAAATATCTATAAATACAAAGCTACTATAAAACATTAAGGATGATAGTGTATACTATTAAAATTTATACAAGGACTACACATGTTATAATAGAATTTTTTGAAGCTAAATCTCAAAGTTAGAAGGGTGAATCAGTATTTACATGCTTGTGTCAAGGGTAAAATAGGATAAATTGCATATAAATTTGTATTCAAAATTCCACATATACATGTCAATGTGATAAGTACATTTAAGTTTGATCCCTCTTTGGAGTATCATAAATGTAGTAAAATGCTTGGCCATTGAATGAGGATTGACCAAGGTCAATCCAACTCAATTTATTTCGCTCGACCCCCCAACCCCACTCCCCACCCCCATTTGAATTTAATTTAATTTATGTGTAATAAACCATGGTTTTACATTATTATGGGATATTCACACAATAGTTTAAATTTGTAAGTGCATCAATAATCTTAGTCAATATAGGTGAAGGTGGTGACAAAAATATATTCCTATAACATTCAACATGAAATGATAAAGTTTGTGTACACTAATTTCTAGGGATTGTTGTCCTGTCCAAAAATATTTTAATATTTTGCC
This sequence comes from Torreya grandis, assembly GCA_037957365.1. Lineage (NCBI taxonomy): Eukaryota > Viridiplantae > Streptophyta > Pinopsida > Cupressales > Taxaceae > Torreya > Torreya grandis. Next base: position 2,518,932 of record JARHVA010002019.1, read on the forward strand.
TATGATCATTCATAGTCACAATCCTATGTTATGTTGATTCCAACTATCAAACATATAAAACAATCAGACGGGAGCCTATATCTAAGATACATACATTTCTTCTTAGTATTTTCCAAAACTAGCATATTCATATACTTAGCAAGTTGCGATCAAAATTATTGGTGAATTTTAAATCCTTTAACACTCTAAATTAATTATTAGTTTTATACTTATTAGATTTTTTAAATAAAAAATAGGATGGTGTAGACTACCTTGTATGTTTTATGCTTCTTCAATGCTTTTTACTTTTATAATATACTAGTCATTTATTGTCTATTGTATGTGGAACCTTAGTCTTATTTGTGTGGCATTTATTTCCCCTTGTATATGGTTCCTTGGCCTCATTTTTTCATCATTTATTGCCCCTTTTTTATGGTTCATTACCCTTACATTTGTGACATTCATTGTCCCTTGTATTTGACCCTTTGGCCTTATGTGTGACATTGTGTGCTATTGCATATACTCTCTATTATGTGACATTGTTTATTGAGCTTGTTGCATTTGTTGATTTTTTGGGTGATGTGAACCATATCATGCACCTCCCACTTGTGTGAAGTGCCATGATGTATATCATACACCTTTATTGCCTATTCTTATTGAGTACATTTATCAATGATTATTCATGTTGTGTGCCTAATTTTTATATATGTCTTGACATTACACTTATATGCTTGTATTACATATGTTTAATATATGCTTTGATGACATATTATTTACCAAGATGACATATTTTCCAAATGTTGACATAACTATACATAATTACATCTTTATACATATGATGATACAATTAACTCCTTATTTTGAATTGAGTGACTCATAAGCCACATCCCTCACCTCAAAAGCATGACATATTAGTGGGATTTTCATAGATACTTAAGCCTCCATGACCATAAAATACATATTTTGAAATATATTATACAAAAGTACAAATTTCATATTGGTTTGGATATTGATAAACTTTAGATAATTTTTGGGGGCATGTATCATGTATTTTATCTCTCTTTTCACACCATAAGTTAAAATATTTCCATATATGCACATATTTAGATACATTTTTGGGAATATGGAAGATATATGCACTCATTTTACAAGACCTATGTTAAATATTTTAAGATTTTTATGTCATATATATCCATGCAATTATGTATCATACTATCACTAAGAAATCTAGATTATGGGTATGAAGATGGCTCGTGCTTAACATTATAATATATTACCAATGTTAATGCCTAGTATTTCATATTATGGGGCATGAGGCTTGTTCATGGACATTTAATTTTTTCAAAAAAAATCTCAAACACATTCCATGGTACCTAGTAGTGAGCACCCTTGTAATCTATAAGTCCATATATAATAATTGATTCATGATTCAATGAGTAATGCAATTGAGATTCAGTGCCCTCAATAGTCTTAGTGTTATTCTATGAGCCCAATATATGTCTCCCACTTTCCACATTGGCATTAAAATATCAAAACAATATTAATGCAAGTTTAGTTACATGGGTTAGTGTGGTTGAGGTTTTTATGACGTTCAACATCCTTAGAAATATTACCTTTTTTGTTATTTTCCATTAAGGGTTGGGGAAATTTTCCTTACAATCCATGGATTTTTCATTAGTCACACAAATTAGTGATTGATCATCCTCAATAATAAAAAGGGTTCATCAAGAAGAACCATTCTCTAATGATTCAACACATAATCACAATCTCCAATAAGCTTTAGTCAAACATAACTCACCCACTTATAGGTGTAATCTTTCCTTGTTCTTAAAATCTCAAGTTTTAATTCATACATTTTTATATTTATTATAAGTAAATTAGCTACCAAAATTACATTTCAATATTTTTAGGATGAATCTTCATGTGTGGAGCATCCTCTAAATATAATGTGTGTTGCTCACACTCAAGTTCATTTCTTTATCCTTTTGTTATAGTTTGTGTATTATCTTTGAATAATAGAATAAATTATTGGAATTTGTAGACCCATAAATATGGTAATTGATACTTTTCAAACTCATTTTTGACTTAATTTCACCCTACACACTTGTCTGTACATGTGTGTCTCTCATTCTTCACTATCTCACACCCATGTGCCTTTTAAGGGTCTAACCTTCCCATGTTTTGATTAGTCACCTACATGAAATCCAATTGTCTATTAAACTAGTTATTTATCTTAATTATACATATCTTGATCATCAGATCAATGTTCTTATCTTATAAGTGGTAACATTAGACTTAGAACATATCATATGATGGTAATGCCTAAGTTTGATACTTTCATCTCATTCCAAGTAACTATCAAATTTCAAATTAAAATAATTCATAGAGTTAAATCCACACATTTCTCATGTTGGTGGCATGAAAAGGTACCCAAAAATTGTATTATAAATACAAATAGCTATAAGCCTATTTTCCTTAATTTTTGCTTAATTCTAAATTAAGGAAGAAGGTAAGAAACAAGTAATAAGGGTGTGGTGGAAGAACCTGGTTGTTGTGCACATGTGATCCAAATGAGTGTAGAGAGATCCTTTTTGTCTTGGAATTATGACCTATAGATAATAAATTACTAACAAAAGGGGTTGTTATAAATATACTAAGGTGGACTACCTAGTGTGAGCTAGATCCAAGAAGCATGAGCTTACTAGGAGGTTATCAATCCACTCTTTGATAACAATTAAGTTGAAAGAGATAAATATGAAATACTTGCATCAAATAAGAGGAATAAATAAAATTAAATACAATAATAAATAGATGCTTGATAAATAAAATGAAACTAAATATAGCAATAATGGGTCAATAATAGTGCTAAAATAGGTTAGGTCAGGTTCAAGAAATCAAATAGGGGTCTATAAATAGGCAAAAACATAGAGAGTCAGATTTGGTTGGAGGAAAGGTATTGAAAATAAATTTCTATTATTTATTACCAAAGTGATCATTAGTGGTTAGGTTGACCATCGATAGTTAGGTTGACAGTCGGTGGTTGGGTAACCATCAATGGTTGGAGATGACCATTGATAGTTATGTTGATTGTCAGTGGTTACCTATAAATTCTAAAGTTGTTCAAAATGGAGTTGTAGAATGGGTTAATGACTAGGTAAGGGTTTGTTAAGGATTTGGTTAGGGATAGGGAATTCAAAAGATAGGTATAGGAGGTCTAATTCAAGCTTGGAAGTTAAAACCCAAACAAACAAAAGTTGAAGTATAAATATACCTCTTGATTACTAAATAATTGATGGTTGATTGTTGGAATAATTTTGGTAGAGTAATGATACTTTACCTTAAGATCAATTTTGGTAGAGGTTTGGATCTCTATTGTATTTGTTGAATTACTAGAAGGAAGTCTAGTTATAAATTTTGAATACTTGTGTTGTAGAATGCTTATGATGATAGATCCTCATTCACCTCCTACTCCCCTCCTTTCATAGGCAAAGAGAGATAAAGGATAGAAGGTTCCCTAGGAGGTTGGCTTGCTGATTTCGATGCTTCATAGTTTATTACCAATGGGTAAGGTGAACATGTTAAATTATGCCATACTAGCTTGTACACAATTGGTATTTATGGTAAAATGAGGAAGACCAGACCATTAATGGTCAGCATAACCATTGATGGTCATGTTGACTATTAGCGATCAATGTCTAAAGGTAAAGGTGTAAAGGTAGGTTAAAAGGGTTAGGTTAAGGGTTAGTGAGTTAGTGGGTTTAGTTGGCTAAGTGGATAACTATACTCAAGGTTTGATGGGTTGGTTAATGGGTCAAGAAGAGTTAGGTGGTCTCTAGGGGGTCCTAAAGCATTTTAATATTTAGAACCATTATGTGTAGTTTTATAGTGTCTAAATGTTTCCCCTTTTTGTTATGCCATTTTGAATTATCAAGATGTAAAACAAAAATGGATTATGAGTTGAAGGTCTATTTGCCCTGAGTATGGGAGGAGGTGTTGCTCCTCAAACTGGGAGTTGATAAGGTGAAACCAAAATTGAGTCAAGGTTTGAAAAGCAGTTTATGATGAGTCACAAGGTTGGTGACAAGGTTTTTGGGAATTTGAAGCACAAAAATGTGCACAAAATGTGACTAATTGTGATATCCAAGATCAAACAGACTAATATTGCCATAGTTGGTAAAAATAAGGTCAATTCTAAAAGGATTGGTGATAGGGTAATTGGGCCATAACATTAGGTATAGTTGATCGAGTCATTCCTATCAAGTCTCCTAGATAGGTTCAGTGTTTTCATAGGTATCCAAGGTAGGAAGTGATCCTTTGAAAAACACAAATGGTCTAGTGTGCACTAAGTGGTGCAAATTCAAATGTTTAACATGGTAAGGTTGGTCGATGCAGTCAAAAGGACCAAGGCAAGGTCATTGTAAAATATGTAATAGTTTAAGCCAAAATGGCCAATGTTGAGGTGGATGTGGTTGGGTGTTTGGTTGGTCAGAGAGGGTATTCTCCAAAGGTTACTTTTGGTTTGGTGGAGAAGGTAATCTCCAAAAATATGTCACTAAGGTGTTGTTTCCTAAAAAATTTAAAATGTGTGTTGCATGATTGTCGATGGTTTAGGTTCCCAAACTCAATCATCAATGGTCACCCTGACCATCGATAGTCACCCTTACCATAGAAGTTGAATTTATTTATTTTGTGTTTTTTTGTAGGTTTTTTTTGGGGTTTTCCCTAATTTTAGATTTTGGGTGTGATTGGTAAAATTAGTAGGTGAAAATCAAAATTGAAGGAGTAGTTGGGTTGGGGGTAGGGTAGAAGGTAGGGGTAGGTAGTTTATTTGTTAAATTTTGATGTTTTAAGTGGGTTTATGAAGGGAGGTTTAGGTTTTTTCCACTAGTGGTCACACACAATGATTATCGATGGTTGACTACCCAATCCAAATTGTCACCTAATCACTGATGGTCACTATGACCACTGATGGTCAAGTTACCATTTGGCTTGGGTAGTCAACTATCAACAATCACTATGTGTAATCACCAATGGATAAACACATAAACCTACCTTCTTAAACCCACCCAGACATCAAATTTCAACAAATAATCTACCTACCCCTACCCTATACCCTACCCCCAACCCAACTACTCATTCAATTTTGATTTTCACCCATTAATTTTATCAATCACACCCAAAACCTAAAATTAGGGCAAACCCCCCTAAAACCCTACCAAAATAAACACAAAATAAACAAATTCAACTTTAAAATGATATAATCAACTAATCTAATAATTCAAGGCACATTCCTCAACTACTATCGAGGATGAATCCCATGTCCCACTTCCTAACCATGTCCTTATTTGCCCCACATCTTTAATACCATGCTCGATCACCTCAACACATGCCTCCCACTAATCAACAACCACCCAGTCAGCAACCAACCCCACCTCATCAATATTATTTCCCAAAAATGCTAAATCACCAATAGCATAAGATTTAAAATCAAAAAGTAAAAATGAATTATCATTTTCACTTTTTTATGTTTCATGGTTTTAGGGTTTCCCCTTGACTATTGATGGTCATGTTTTAGAACCCCTAACTGTTGATGGTCAGAAAACCTTCTTGTTTATAATCATTTGATTTTTTGGCAATGAACACCTTCATGCCAGATTTTTGGAGAGTACCATCTCCACCAAACCAAAACCAACCTTTGAAGAATACCCTCTCTGACCAACAAACCACTCAACCACATCCACCTTGACATTGGCCATTTTGGCTTAAACTATTGCATATTTTACAATGACCTTGCCTTGGTCCTTTTAACCATACTGACTAACCTTACCATGTTGAACATTTGAATTTTCACCACTTAGTGCACACTAAACCATTTATGTTTTTCAAATGATCATTTCCTACCTTGGATACCTAAAAAAACACTTACCCTATTTAGAAGACTTAACAAGAATGACTCGATCAACTATGCCTAACATTGTGGCCTAGTTACCCCATCACCAGTCTTTCTATAACTAACCTTATTTTTACCAACTATGGCAACCTTATTCTTTGCATGATCTTGGATATTGTAATTATTTGCATTTTATGTGCATATTTGTGCTTCATATGCCTAACCACCCTTGTCACCACCCTTGTGACTCACCATAAACTGCTTGTTAAACCCCAACTCAATTTTGGTTTCACCTCATCGACTCTTGGTTTCAACTAGACCTTTGACCCACAATCCATTTTTGTTTTATAGCTTGATAATTCAAAGCTGTATAACAAAAAGGGTAAAATTGTAGACACTAAAAAATTACACACAATGGTTTTAGATGTCAAAATGCTTTTAGAACACCTAGGGACCACTTAACCCCTCTTTACCCATTGATTAACCCATTAGAGCTTGAGTATAGTTATCCATTTAGCTAAATAAACTCATTATCTAACTAAAATACCATTAACCTAACCCTTTTAACCCACCTTGACCTATTTACCTTGAGATAGTCAGCCACTGATGGTCAACATGATCGCTGACAGTTAGGCTAACTATTGACGATTAGGTCTTTTCCTCATTTTAACACAAATACTAGTTATGTACAAGCTAGCATGACATTATTTAATATGTCTACCTTGCCTATTGATACCAAATTATGAAGCATCAAAATCAACAAGCCAACCTCCTAGGGAACCTTCTATCCTCCATCTCTCTTTGCCTATAAAAAGAGGGGAGGAGGAGCTGAAAGAGGATCCATCATCACAAGCATTATAACACAGAGTTATTCAAGCTTTCCAACTAGTCTTCCTTTCAAAAATTCATCAAATACAATAGAGATCTAAACCCCTGACAAATTACCATTATTCTTAAGGCAAAGTATCGTTACTATATCAAAATTGCTCTAATAATCAACCATCAACCATTTAGCAAGTAATAGGTATATTTATACTTTAGATTTATTTATTTGGTTTCTAACTTCTAGGCCTGAATCAGACCTCTTACACCTATCTTCTAACTTCCCTATCCCTAAATAGATCCTTAACAAACCCTTACCTGATCATTACCCAATTTCAACTCCATTTTGGACAACTTCAGAATCCATATATAACCACTGATGGTCATCTCTAACCATAGATGGTTACCCAACCATCGACGATGAACCCAACCACTGATGGTCACCTTGGCCACCAATAATCACTATGGCAAGAAATAATAACAATTTATTTCCAACACATTTCCAATAACCAAATTTGACTCTCTATGTCCTTGCCTATTCATAGACCCCTACCTAATTTTTTGAACTTAACCTAACCTATTTTAGCACTTGTATTGACCCACTATTGCTATGTTTAGTTTTATTTCCTTTATCAATCATCTATTTCTTCTTGTATTTCATTTCATTTATTCCAATTATTTGATGCAAATATTATATATTTATCTCTTTCAACTTAATTGTTATTAAAGAGTGGATTGACAACCTCCTAGTAAGCTCATGCTTCTTAGATCTAGCCCACGCTAGGTAATACACCTTACTATTTTTATAACAACTCCTTTTATTAGTAATTTCTTATCTATAGGTCATCCTTCTAAGACAAAAAGGATCTCTTCACACTCATCTGGATCATGCATGCACAAAAACCATGTTCGTCTACCATACCCTTATGACTAGTTTCTTATCTTCTTCCTTAATTAAGAAATGAGCAAAAATTAAGAGATATATTTTGGCATGCCTAGTAGGACCTAGCATCATCTAGGTGCCCTTTTATTCCTTTATCATATTCTCATAAAATGAAATTGAAAATTTATTTTTGGTATAAAATAAACCTTGCATACATTGATTGCTTGCATGTTTTTAGTTCATCTAGTTAACTTAAAAGCAAAGTAATCAATCTTAGTCTCACTCTTATTCTCACACACTTTACCAAACTACATAATCAATCAACACATCAAAACAATTGAAATAATTCCTAAATAGGATTTCACTACCTAAAGGTAAACCTTACCCTTTGGCTATCTTACTTGGAGGTCATTACGAAGAAGAGAAACCAAAACCTAGCTCTCTAGTTGAGTCTAAACTTTAAAATTCAGTATATCTTGGCTAAGCACCCAACATCCTTATCATTTTAGTGTGTGAAGTGAGGGCGTAGGATGCAATATCAAGCAACATACTAACTTTAAATATATATTATTGAGAGTCTTTAACACTTGAAACCAACCTTAGACTTATTTTCTAGTACTTGATCTACAAACCAAAGTTCTTCTTCACGCTTTCTATGGCATAAACCAAAAGTGATCTATTACATATCATATGTTTTTAAATGTACTATAGTGTATGTTTTTATTTCCTTGAGATATTTTTATTTTGCTTGATGTGTTTTTGAGTTGTGAGCTTTTCATCATTTCCTTTCTATTCCTCACATAATCTTTACTAGACAACAATTTAGGAATCAAACCAACCAAGGACCACCTTCCTCTTCTTCTTCCTCTATGGAGTATAATTTAAATGTTGAGGGTTCTCCCCATCATTCTCCCTCTCTTACCATTCCTAGGATAGTTTTTGAAGGTGATGTGGATTTATTGACCTTCCTTAATAACAACCCATGGCCCTCCAACATTACCTCAACACCTTTTCTCACCATACCCTACTACTTCAATTTCTCCTAGATATTATGGTTGGTACTACCTCTAACCAACCTATGATCACCCAAGCATATTCTTCCACCCATAACCCATCTTCTCCTCCACCCAACCTCAATTAAATATTCTAACCAATAAAAAAACACCCCCTACACCACCCAACACTTCCAACATAGGGGCAATCTCACCCCTTATTACCCATACTTCATTCACCATAGGGATATCTTCTACCCCTATTTCCACCATTCCCCTTATCAATACTAACCCACCAATTTATACCCCATTTTAAAACTTGGTGCTTTCCATACCCCTTACCCTTCCACCCATTAGTACAAGAGTTACCACTCAACATCAATCCAACAAACCATTCATACCTCTAAACCAACCCATGTCATTCCCTCAACAAATACACATGACATCCTACCAATATGTTCTAATTTCCAAGGATACATAGCACCTTATACCCAAACTTTTGTGCCCATTAACCCTTATGTGGCATCATCCCAACCTTCAATGACCATATACCAATATGTGGTATCTTCTCAACCTTCTACCACTTATCTATATATTCTTACCACCCAAACTCAACAAAAATTACCACCCAATTATGGATCTTCCCAACCTCAAATGAATTTTGTGAAAATGTTAATGGACAAAATGACCAATCTAGAGGTATATATTTCTGGAGATCATAACCTCTTGTCCCTATTTCTAACTATATCTATTTCTATTTCCAATCATTCATAGAGTTTAACCTCCACACTTTTCATGTTAGTGGTGTGAAAAATTACCCAAAAATTATATTATAAATACAAATAGGTATAATCCTATTACCAATCTACCAAGAACATACCAAGCATACTCAAACACTTACACATTTAAAAGGATTTCCCTATTTTCCAAATTTACAAATCAGTCACTAGGAGCAGGTCAATACCAAGTTTGAAACACTCAAGATCCAAGCCAAAATTTCCAATTTCCAAGTATTAAGAGCTATATGATAGGTTGTATACATTTAATGATCATGATTACACATATTCACCTAATGGGGATAACTAAATGCAGTTTAACTTCCCACTTCATAGTGAATTTTATGTAAGTAATGCTAAACCATTTAATGGAGAGTAGTTTGGGTCAAATAAACCCACCTTTATTACCATTTTGGTCTCTTAATTATATCATCTCAAGTGGAATTGGGTTTTAAGTGAAGGAGTTAAGTTTATGTGATTTGTGCACACAATCAAACTTTAGTATCCTTATAGAGTTGAAATATAAGTAGGTGCACCTGCCTCTTTCAAAATAGAGAAGAAAAATCTATAGAGAAATAATCATCAGACTTGGAACACAATGTTTGATGATACCAACATGAGGTTAATGATATTTTTTGGGCCCACACATAAGTCAATATCCTATCCAAATTTCCTATAGTCTAGTTTTTCATCCTTCCTACTACATGTCTACATTCTTAGTCCTCAATGGAGTAGTTAACCACTAAGTATATTATCCCGTTTGTTATCCTTTCCATATTTAGTAATCTATATTTCCAAATTAGTTTCAAAATTTTACATTCATATTTTTACTTTACATATATATATATATTGTAATCTAAATTCATTTACAATAGTTCTATCTCATTAGGATTAATTAATCACATTAATCCAAAATAAGTTGAAAAATAGATAATTTTTTTTAGTATAACATATTAATAGAAAATTATGTCATTAATATAGATGAATAATATACAAAGATCACTTTAGATAAATTCATATTTGATGGGGTTGATGTCTATCAAAATGCATGGGACAAATATTATAGGATTTTAAGGAAATCCTACTTTAAAAAATAAAAGAATGGATAGTTTTTTTAAGATGAGTTGTAAAATGTAATGCTTAAAAAGAGAAAATAAATTCAAATAGAAATGAAAAATTTGATAAAATATAAATAATCACATATATAAATTCAAATATGTCTTTTTATTTTACTCATTTTGTAGGATAAGATGGATTAAATTTTCCTCTAAGATTCCTTCATGTATTTTATGCCCACTCTTTAATCAATATGAAGTGTAATGAGGACCTTACATTGTTGAACCTTTCTCCAATGTCATATTCAAAATTTAGTAATATATGGATAATAAATTTCCACATGTTGTGATTGCAAATAAAAACCTTATCTCTAAAGTTGATGAGTGTATAATGCTTAACAACAAATATATATCCACTACTTTCCCAAAAGCACTCTCAAAACATGAGGAAAAATCATGACATAATAAATATTTTCAATGTTTCCATGCACATTACAATTTTCAAATAATGCAATCAAAGAGAAAACCTAAGGGATTATTGACTATTGTGAATGATAAAATGGACAAGATGAAAACTTCCATACCAAGGATGGAAAGAAAATAAAATACATAATTTAATGAACCTCCCAATCACTTTGACTATAATCTAGCACATGGACACAAGACTAGGGGTTTTGGCCACCTTTTTCCTATAATTTAATGAAAGTGGAGAAAATTTCACAGTCGCATCATTAGCTTTATATATTATAAATTTTGAAGAACCTTTCACTGATGAGTATGGTGGTTTATTATATAATATTGGATCATATAAACAACCATTAAATAACTCATTATTGAACAATTAAGTTTATGTAAAATGCAAAGGGTATAGTAAAAAACCATTCAATTCACAATAAATTTATATTGATAGCATAAGTTATTCATTATTTAAATTATCACTAGTCCTCTACATACAAATCGATAATGCTTCAAGTGAATATGTTCAATAATTATGCATTATGTCAATTTGCATCCATTATCACAATAAGTACATGTTGTCACTTGGATTTACATGCCTTGAGGATATGTCTCATCTCTCCTCATCCAAGTGGCACAATGGAAACATCTCACTTGAAATCGGCAGTCAATTTGGTGAGATGAATCTTTAGAAGGGCTAGTTCCCTTGATGCATTCTTTGAAACACTATTTTAATTATCAACTTTGCATGAAAAGGGTTAAGAATAAAAACTTATAAATCTAAAAGGTGATTCACAAATATTTAATTTTCTCCTATTGACTGAACTTATAATACTTAGAGTAAATCAAATCTTATTTTACACAAAACTCACAACTCAAGACAAATTGTTACATCAATGTTTAATATGATAGGTTCAAGAGGTATATTGATTTTTATGAGGGATAATGAATGATACTTTGGAGTATACAATCATATAACACATATAAAACTCTCATATACTAATAAATAACACTAAAAAAGACCTGCAACAATTACTCTTATACATACTTCATGGGCAATCAAAGACAACATGTTAGAAAAGACCATGTCCTACTAGACAAGATCAATAAGATTTGGAACCAAACTCAATTATGCAGATGTAAGTAGGAAAATTAACTTTTTTATTTATTCAATATTAATTCAAATACAAAATTGGCTATGGTTTCACCATTAACCAATGAAGGTTACTCAAAAGAGCCAAAAGAGTCACTAATTATAACATTTAGGAGAGGGGAAAGATAATGGAAGTCCAAAGGTCACTTGGATACTTTTAAAGCTAATAAAATAGGTTACATATACACTAAAAAGAGATGTGAAATTGACTATGAAATGTTAGTAATTTCAAGTGTACAAACAAGGCATGGAACTCTTGGAAAGTGCAATGAAATTCTTTGTGTTGGCTCAAAAAATTACCTTCATGATTTAGCCCTATTTTAAAAATCCTAAAACTAAATAGGGATGAATTTTATGATTATAATGATAGGGAAGGATTTAAAACATTCCTATCCATTCATTGGTTGTAATCCTAGTAATTTAGAAACTTTTGGAGATGAGCCATCACCATCTGTAGTCTAAGAAAACTCCTCTTCTACACACCTTGAACATTTGGATTCCAAAAAGCATCAATTTTCAATGAATTTTTTTAAAATGGAGTGGATTGAACTTTCAATACCCTTCATGGACTTAGATACATCAGGAACACCTTAAAAGGACATCCATTTAAATTTTTCACACTTCTCACCATCATATTCACTATGCTAGTTTTGACTGGCTGAGATGAGAGATATTGTTTAAAAACTTAGGAGTTTTTTAAAGTAATTAAATGAAAATATTGAGTTATTATAAGTGTATATATATATATATATATATATATATATATTCCTCTTAAACTTTATTTCATCTCTTTAATGTTCCTAGAACTACACAATACACAAAAATATCAAAAAAATCTATTTTGTACCATGTCTATACAGGTAAGGTAGCACACAAATTGATGAGGAGGAGCCTTGAAGAGTTATATTAAACCTAAAATAAATTTAATGTTAATTTTATCCCAAATATATAGCTCTCCAAGCTTGTTTTCTCCATCAGGTCTCTTCCAAGGGTTTAGTAGGGTTTTAGGTCCATTTTATCCTTAATCTTTGTTCATAAATCCCTAACATTGGAACTACCAAAAATTTCCAAAAAAATGATTTCAAGGGCCCCTAATAACCCCTCCAAACCCCTTTAACCCATCCAAACTCCTTTGTCAACCATGTAAATCTTTATAGAAGATATGAGCATTCAAAACTAGCATATCGAGCTTATTTTCACAATTCTTGCATGCTTAGACTATCTCTAACTAAAATTAGATTTCCTATATATATATATATATATATATATATATATATATATATATATATATATAATAAACATGTTCCAACCAGATATAAAACTCACCAAGAGATAAAAGTGAAGTTGGACCCCCAATTGGCTCTAGGTCACTTCAAGGCCTAATAGGCTTAGCATACATCCTGCTAGTTTTGGCTATTTGGACTGATATCTCATGAACGGTATGGTGTCTCATGATTTTTAATACTTCATTAAAGCTCAAAAATTCATCACACAACCTTCCAATCACTCATTTTCATTTCTTCCTCTCATTCACCAACTAGGCCTTATTGGAACTTGTCTAGTTGAATTATATACAAGAGTGTTTTGATATTTTTGAGAGGTTTGAGATTTAATTATTTATTAATATAACCTATTTAAATTTAATAAACCTAAAAATATTTTCTTTGAATTTACCAAAGCTTTATATCAATTTTATCACCCTCTTTGGCTTCATTTGCTTATTTTACCAAAACCCTGATTTTCTTGACTGACTGACCTTTGAGACAAAATAGTGAGGTATATCCATTTTTCCCAAGGAAAAACTTAAGATTTTATGAGTTTTATTAGATATTAATCAATAATTTTACCAAATTTATAATCTAAATTCATCCATTTAGGCACCTAACCAACTAAGTTTGTCTAAAAAAGGCCTCCAAAAGGATTGTTTTCTTGCATTTTTCACTTCCACCTAAGAATAACCTCTCAAGGAATAAAAAAATGTTATTAGTTTTATTTAAAATGTTATAAACCTTAAATTAATTCTTAATAATATTACCCATTGAGCAACATGGGTCTGCTAGTGTAATTGTACAGACTGCTACCTTTGGGCTAATAGGAAGGGTATGTGATAAAATTGAAAAGAGTTGTGGATTATTTTTAAAAAAATTATTAATATATAATTAACCATTCTCAAGTTTTTTGTAAACCTTCTCCCTCTTCCTAAGCATATTCACCTCCTTACTTTCACCAAGACTACACACTCAAATGTAGGTGTATATAAGGCCTTAAAGGTCTATGCAAGCTTATTTTTACACATTCAAAATCTCATGGAAGTAATCATGATCCTAATTTAAGTTTTAATAGTAATTTTTCATCATCCTAACCCCTTATATACTCTCTACATTTACTTTGAGCTCATAAGACTGAGTTCTACCTCCTGATTATGTTACCCTGACAAAATGACTCCTGTAGGTGTGTATTATGCTTAATTGGACTTTAGTCATGTTTTTTGAAGACCCTCATTGAATAATTTGGGTAAAAAAACATATTTTTTATACCTTAATTCACTTTATATTCCCTAAAACATCATCAAAACACCATGCTTGGGTCACTATCTACCTGTTCTGTTGTAGGTGAACATTTTCCTATGAGGGGCCACCTATAGGTGTCAATGAAGCTTGAAATAATATATATCAACATCATTATGATGAAATTAATTATATTTTTTACACACTTATTATTAATACCATGGAAACATGATAATGTGTTTTTTAGCTCCTTTGGATGTCAAAAGGTCATTCAAAACTCAAAATCTATAGAAATTAATGTAGGGTTTCAATATTTTTAAGGGCATCTTTAGGACCTCCAACAACCAGTTTGCATCAATCCTATTAACCAAATATTTTGAATAGTTCCTCTCCATGCTATATTATATAATTTTTACCTCTCTAGATGCTTTAAAACTATTTTTAGTCGTATTATAAGATATTCACAACATGCCCCTGGACCTCTATTTTCACCTTTTTGGGAAAGTTTCCTTGAACTCAGTCTTTGCTTCCTCCAAGATGTTTACCCTTAAATTTATCATTTTGACACATTATATAGGTATTAAATTGTGAAATTAAATTATATAAACCCAAAAAATTGGTTTTTCCATGTCTCTAATTCCCCTTACAAGGATCTCTAAAACTCTATGGTACCACCTGTAGGTGGTCATTCTTACACACATGCAGTAAACATGAAATTTTAGGCAGTATGTAAAATGGATAGGTTTGTAAAAAATTATATGCCTTAAAAAAGTACCCAAATTCACCCTCAAAAATCTTAAGATATTGAAACACATATCAATCTTTCCACCTTTCAGCATGACATCATCAAGGACGTTGTTATATGTGTGTATGGGTTGGATGTAGGTAGTAGCATGGAATGGAGCAAGATATGTTGATGAATGGCCTCATAAATAAATAAAACTCATTTTAAATCCTTTAAATGTATGATTTTAATTTATGATACTATAATATAATATTCATAACATTTATTCCAATGTGTAAATCTCTTGCAAACCTCTTAAACAAAGCAAGCAAGGGTATCCAATGACTAGTTCATGTGGTGCATGAGTTTACAACAAACCTTGTCTCTTATTTAACAAAAAAATAAAATATTTATAGATATTAATGACTTGTAAAAATTGATAGACCCTGATTACCATTCCATGAACAAGCTTGGCAAGTCTTATACATGTGATTGTAAGTTAAATTGAGCAAAGAGTTGATTGTGAGGAATAACAAGACTGCAAGTTGCCCAAAGCATGATGTGATGAAACCAACAAGGTAATAGGTGATCATATGGAATTTAAACCTAGATAAAACCATTTTATATTCACATGAGACCTCTATAGAAGACCAACATTTTGTAATAAGGAAGAACCTGACTGAAGCTCACAGTGGTGACACCTTTTTGTAACATGGAATAACTTTCTCATCAAAACACCATGAAACATTAAAATAAGCATGAAGATAATTTGATAATATATCCAACATATTATGGATTCAACATCACGAATTGGATTGTATGGACTTTTCCAAAATAGAGCAAAACCTATAGGGTGTAGGAAATAGTGAGCAAAAAAACATAGTCAAATTATTAGAGATGGTTCATAAAGCATGGTTGATAAATATTTTCACTCTTGTTATTTAAATGTATCTATTTAATTTTAAAACCACCTTAAAAAATATTTTTACCTGAAAACTCTTCAGTTATCCGTACTAAGCACAAACCTACTATTCACTTCTATGTGTCTAAAAAGGCAAAGAAGGAGTAGAATAGTTTTATCTTAAAAATGTCACTTCCAGATCATGTAAATATTGGAAATGAAACTTAATAATATTAATATATGTTCCATGAAATTATCCCATGCATCACCCTCCCTCATGGGTTGTACAAGTGCCAAACTCCCCTTTTTTAGTTCATTATTTGATCTTTAGTTAGATAACTTGTAAGTTTCAAATGAGACTGACATTTATGATAGTGAATCTGACTTATTATACATCATTTAGACACCTTGGGAACCATGCCACTTGTATTTATTACCCCTAAAAGCCTACTAAATGACCCAAAATGATAAATAAACTTATTAGACCATGACTAAGGATAAAAAGGCATTAAATAACATAAAATGGATTATAATATACCCTATGACAAAGTATTATACCCCTAAAACATTTAAAAACATTTTTTTTAACTATAGGTGTCCAAATTTGACCTTGAAGTCAAATTTGGTCAATAGTACAGTTTAAACTTCAACATTGTGTATGCACTATTCCTTCTATGGAGACACACCCATGAGGATATATATGGGACTTTGGTAGTTTATCAACATATTTATGAAAATTAGAAACATTATATTTGTTGCATATCATGGACACTTAAAAAACATTCCAAGTGGGGTCATGTATATTTTCTACATACCTTATTGAGGGAGTTTATGAATTTAATGCATTTTTAGAGCCATATTTGTTAGATTGAAACCATAATATTTTAGGTACCATTAAACCCATCATATTCAAGTTCCATGTTATGGAAAACATATCTATAATGAAATATAAATAAATAATAAAGGATCTAAATTGTTATTGTCTAATTCATATTTATCATACATTAAATGATGGTAAAATAGACTATCCAATATGGTAGCCTCCATTGGCACCTAATGTAGCACCAAGATGGGGAAAATAAATTAATATTTTCCTTTGAATCATGTGTTTCAAGGGGGGTTTAACACTCAGATGAACACACCTTCATTTTGTCAATCGATGGACAAACACATAATATAAAATAAACCTTTTGTATTAACATATAAATGATATCACTTCTTGATATATTCTCATTATATCTATTAGGTAAGGAATGTGTAGGTAAAAAATTAAAATCCATGTCTTGGATCTTATCATAAAATTTTATTTTTCCCTTATTCTCAATTTTGCCTCTTTATCCCTATATTGATACCTCTATATCTTAAAACACAAAACATGTCCTCTCTATCTCCTTATCATCCTCTCACAGTCTTATTCCCTTCTCATTTTTGTCCTCTTTCTTAACTCCATAAAATTCACTACCCTTTCTCCTTCCCTCTAGGTACTCTTCATCTACCTCAAGTGTTATCTTTCCATTTTCTATAAGAAGAAACTAGAAAAATACAAAATGAAGAAAGGTCTACCTATAGGTAGACTTGGGTAGAATTCAATTGGCTAAGCAGTTCAAAATGGACTCACCTTTTTATATTTCTACTTGGGTAGACTATATATATCACATAGTGGATAAAATAAAGTGAATGAAATCTAATTCAGTCTGAGTGTACCAATTTGGCACTTATAAAATGCAAGGAGATGTGACTCATCCCTGTTGGGTTTCACTAGTCTACACTACACATAAATAAGACTTTTCAACGCATACCAATCACTTTAAGATTTAAAACCTTGAATTATATTGGGTGGCATATTGGTCTTGTTCAAATATCAAACCTATAATAGAATGTTAATATGTATAGTTAAATGAAACATAGTAGGAACTTCTATATGAAATAGGAGTTCAAAAATGCTAACTAAGACCAAATTGGTTTCCATACATCAAGAAGAAAAAGGGATCACCCATGAATAAGGCATGAACTACCTAAATACCAAAAATAATAATGAAATATTTGACAAGTAAAGGTGGAGCTCTTTATCTTATAGAAAACCTTGTTAAAAATTCAAAAGGTTTAGTTACAACTGTTAAGAAGCACACAAAATTCTTCAAGGCCAAAATGGTCAAAAAGAACTTGATTTTCAAAAGCATAACCTAATTCAAAATTGGAAAAGAAAAGAATAGAGGAAAGATAACACACAAACACATAAAACACACACAATAAAACTGAATCAAAACACAATATAATCACACACTTTTGTTTTAGAGATGCGATATAGATTATTGGCCATGGATGCTCTTACATCAAACACCCATGGTAGATGAAATGGACCATGAGCTCTTTTTCATAAGACTATGGTGAGATACACTATGGTTTTTTCATTTTTGTAACATCATATGCATTCATACAAGTTACATCTTCAAATCCTTGACCTTTCTACTTGACCAAGTACTCATAGTACTCATGGCCTTATGTATTCTTACCAATATAGATATCCAAGATAGAATCAATTTATTCTTTAGATAATCAAGGTAATTGTTCCTTCCAACCTTTCATTAAAAATACACACTCTCACTTTTGTCATATTTAGTGAATGAATACAAATCAACTACATTGAAGATACACAAGATGCCTACTCCATTAGGTAGCCCAATCTTGTATGCATTAACTAAAAACTTATTTAAAATCATGCAAGGCCCAATATTTTTTTATTTGAGATTATTTTATTCATATTTCATAAACATTTCCTTACATAGGTGTGTAAACACCAATTCTCCAACTTCAAAATTCACTTCTTTCTTATGGAAATCAACATGTTTCTTATACTTACCAACACTTTATTCAAGAGTATTTTCCACCTCTTGATGCACCTCATGCATAGTCCTCCCCTTATACACTTCCCCTTTTCATATTGTCTATATTTATTAATTCATACACATCTCTTGGTATGCTCTTATATACTACCCTAAATGAAATTTTTTTGCTCTGATTGATTGAGTCATTGTAAGTAAATTTAGCTTGTGATAGCATCAAATCCCACTATTTAGGCTTATCACCAAGCAAGAACTACAATAAATTTCCAAGGCTCTTATTGACTAATTATATCTGTCCATCTATTTGATGATGATAGGTAGAGATGAAATCCAATATAGTTTCCAAATTATTCCATAACATTCTCCAGTAGTGCCCAACAAATTTCATGTCTCTATCTAACACAATGCTCTAAGTTAGCCCATGCAACCTCATAATATCTTGAAAGAATAAGTTATCAAAGTGAGTGGCATCACTAGTATTCCTACATGCTATAAAAAGAGAAATATTTGAAAATTTTCCATAATAAAAAATATAGAGTCATGACCTCATTATGTTCTTAGTAAACCAAGAATGAATTCCATGTTCAATGCATCCCAAGTTCTATATGGAATGAGCAATGGCTAATACAAACTAGCATTTGGACTTCTTCATTAGCATGTTGATAAATTTTACATTGTTGTACCAATTTATTTACATATGTGCCCATTTTTTCTAGTATTATCTCTCATTCAACTATGCTAACATCTTTTCAAATCCAAAATGACCAACAAGTCATTCACTATGCTTTACCTTTAACAAATTCTCTCATGGAACCTTTTTATATGCATAAGTTTCATCCCTTGAACAACAGGCCATCATGTATCATATAATATCATTATAGAGTCTTTACAATATCCATTGGATTCCTACATGTTACCCATGTATCTTGGAAATCTAAGTCTTCCTCATACAACTATATCATGGCTTCAAATCTAATGACCTCTACTTTTAGTTCATTCACTACAAGAGCTCACCTACTCAAGGAATTTTCTACCTTATTATAATTTCAACTCCTATACTTATAAAAAAAACAATATATGTGAATAAATTATACCCATTTCATATGGTGTTGATTTAGCTTACCTTAGTTGTTATGAACTACAAAGCATGATTATCTATGCATAACATGAACTCCTTTATAAATTCTTGAGATCTTGCACCATTGTGTATAATTATTGGTCATAAAATGATAAATTCATCTTTGTTTCATTAAAATTCTCTTTGAAATAATAAATGGTCTTACGCTCTTGCCTTATCAATGCTCTTGACTTATCACTGCTCTTATGGTTATTTCACTTGCATCATAATCAACCTGAAACACCTTTACAAAATCTAGTAAGGCTAACACTAGTTGCTCTATCACTTTTTAATTCAAAAAATGAAATTTATCTTCTGCTACAATAGTCCACTAAATTTTATTATTGTCTCCATTCATAGTCTCTATGATGGGTGCACATATACCACTAAAACATTTTATGAATTTTCTCTAAAAGCTAGCCAACATAGAAAATGTATGCCTCAAACATGATATTTGGTGAAGGCCAATAAAAAATTATTCTTACCTTATTAGGATTCATATTCAACCCTTCTCTTGAGATCACAAACCCCAAGTATATTCATTCCTCTTACATGAAATTTCACCTTTTCAGATTTACCAATAACTACTCATCTTTCAACTTATCCAACACCAACCTCAAGTGCTACAAATGTTCTTTTTTGGAATGAATAAAAATTAGAATATCATCCAAATAGATGATGACAAACCTACCTTTAATGGTTTCATCACTTCATTTATGAGCCTTGTTGTTCCCAAAATCTGTCACTTGTTTTTGTGAACAAACATGTTGACCATTTCGGTCCTGCAAGCCAAAATGGTCTCTTTCTTTCTCAAAACAATGTTCTGAGTAGTCAAGTTATTCAATCGCATAAGCCTTTTTAGCTAAGGAAATCGTAGGTTCAAAAGGTGGGCTTTCACAAAGAAAAATCTTAAAACACTTAAGGCATTTCCTAAAAAATTTTAAGGATGGTTCAACGTCGAGGTTCAAATCAAAAAGGTTCAACAGTGGGGTCAATAAGTTAGAATGAAGCTTTGAACCGTTAAACTGTTGAACCATTTAACTCAAAAAATTTCACCGATTCAAAGGTTCAATGAGTTCAAAGCTTCAATGCATTCAAAGGGTTCAAAATTCAAGTTCAAATTTTGAGCGAATGGTTCAAACGGAAGATTCTAGAAAAAGGTTCAACCAAATGGTTCAAACAATTGGTTTAATGAAACATTAAACTCCTAAAGAAGACTAAGTAAACGTGGATCTTTACAAAACATTGAACCACTAAACTACTGAACCATTGAACTAGTTAACTCTAAAAGGTTTAAAGGTTCAAGGTTCAAAATGGTTCAGGTGACCAATGACGTCCCCACGGATGTCAAATTTAGGATTATGGAATAATCATTGATTTTCAAATAATGTAGACCTGAGGACAAACTCAGTAATCCATTGAGAAAGGAGCCAAAGAAGCTAGAAAAATGTGATAAGATAGCCTTGAGACCTTGGATCAGTAAGAAGAGATAAAATATAGCAAGGAAAGAGGGAATCAAATAGAGAATCCAGAAGTGTTGATGGAAGAGTTATTCTAGTAGGTGGAACAATCCACCAGGTAAATATCATAGAGCGCAAGCATTCAATGGTGCAGCCTATTTTTCTTTGTTTGAGTAAAGATGAGTAGACAGTCATGTAAGTATCATAAACAGGAGTGACCTTACCTTTTAGAAGATCAAGTGACCCATGCTTTGGAGATGACATTTGATATGATTTGAACGACTCCAGCATGGCCCCTGCACAGAACTTCCTCCTTCCAAAGCATTCAATGCAGCATGGGCCATTTTGTGAAAACAAGTGCCAAAGTCTTTCTTTGGAGGCTATATATTGGAATCTCCTAGTTTGTAGAAAAGGAGATCTCTTTGTTATTAGAAGAGAAACTCTACCCAAATTGAAAGGCATTCCTGACACTTTGAGCTCAGACTGTTAATCATATTTTATCAAGTGAATAAGAAAGCAAGTGATCTTTCAGACTTTGTGTTGAAATAACTTGTGTTATTTAGGAAATCATTCTTATGTCTTTTTCTTAAATACATTCTTGTCTATTTAATAAAATAATCAAAACAAGTGGAAATAATCTGAAAGATGTCCTGAAGTCGATTGTGGGAGACTTTGTGCTACCATAATTGTCTTTAGTCTATGTGTTTTATGTTTCAAGATATTGGAGAGACTTTGAGCTCCCATCATCCTTCATAATATTTTACTCTATTGTAGTTTTTTATGGAGACATTGTGTTTCACTTCATTCTACTTTGTTACTTTGTCCTAAATTAGTAGGAGAAACAATGAAAGACTTTGAGCTTTCGTGGGTTTCTTGTGGATCCAGTTACTACCCAAGAAAGATTCTTACTATTTTTCAAACATCATTTTTGAAAGAAGATAAATGCCTTCAGTAATTACACAAGAATTCTCCTTTATTTTTTGAATATCATCTCTAAAAAAAGAGAGATAGATGGTATGATTTCACCCTTGAGTCTATTTTTAGCTTAAATTAGTATATTATAGTTTATAGGGAACCTCCCCTTGCTGAGAGGAGAGATTTATCTCATTATACTACGGTAACCACACCCATTTTATCATATAAATCTCATTGTGTTGTGGTTGATATACCCATTTTACCATCAGTTAGTTGATGACAAAATATTCACCCAACAATTTTTGGTGACTCCGCTGGGGAAGAACGCATAATTTGAAGCCTCAAGATTCAAATTAAAGCATTTTTAGTTCTTTTCTATTCTACACTCTGGAAAATCCATGGTATACATGAAGCTATAGAGCTCAAGGTATTATTGATCATGTTTTTGAGTTTGTGTAGTAAAATAATTTTGACCTTTCTCCTCCATAATCTCACCTTCAGTGAACCAGGAGTTTTCCTCCTATAGACGTCAGGTCCCCAATACCTAGTGAAGATTCTCTTTCCTCTGCTAGTAGAGATTTATCTATACATACCTTATAGAGGTTTGTTATTCCTCCTTTCAATCATCATATCATGGTAGCCTAAGTCCCTTGGGGTAACACTTTTGGCCCTCTAAATCTAACCCTACCTTTACATGAATTACCCCATAGTTCAAGAAAGAATTTTTCCAAGTTCTATGGTGATGGGAGAGTTCATCTTGATGAGCATATTGTAGTTTTTTGCATATCATGTGGTGTGATAGGAATTGAATTTGAAGATATAACGGTCAGACTATTTGTGGAAACATTTCAAGGCACTACCACAGACTGGTTTTATCATCTGCAAGCACAAACAGTAACTGACTAAAACACTCTCAAGGCCAAGTTTGAGGCTAGGTTCAAACCCACAAAAGATGTACATGCCCTATTAGCCCAGCTTACACAAATGATAAGGACCCTCATGAACCCATTTGAGAATTAATTTCTAAATTTGACAAGCTGAGGAACATGATTCTTATAATTGCTTAGCCAATGCTAGAAAATCTTAAATGTTTCTTCATCAATTCTCAGCTTCCTGAAGTAAGTTTCCTATTGAGGCAAGCTAGCCACATAGATCTTGCTGCAGCTTAGATTTTGGCCACTGAGGTTGAATATGATCTTATCTTGGTAGGAAAGATAAGAAGAAATCCTAACAAAAATAACTCTTCTTCATCCTCTAAAAATTTCTCTACAGACACCATTGATCATATGGTGTAAAAGCTAGCAAATGAATTGCTAGCTCTAAAAAAGCAAATGGCACAAGGGATGTCTACCCCTCCTTCTTATTAGGATATACCAAGGATGATGTTTCCCAACTAGTCATATCAAGGCAATGCTAT
This sequence comes from Torreya grandis, assembly GCA_037957365.1. Classification (NCBI taxonomy): domain Eukaryota; kingdom Viridiplantae; phylum Streptophyta; class Pinopsida; order Cupressales; family Taxaceae; genus Torreya; species Torreya grandis. Next base: position 2,542,822 of record JARHVA010002019.1, read on the forward strand.
TATGAATCAAGGGTAACCAAATTATCTCCTTCCCCCACAGGGGAAGCTTGCCATTGAAGCAACACTGGCTAACTCAGTAGTTGGTTATCATGAAGCTAAACATGATTTATCTTTCCAACCTGAGTTAGAACAAGAAGATGATGTTAATCTCTTTGTATAAGGAGAAGAAGAATTAGCTGGTGACTCCAACATTGGTTTCTTAAATTACAAGGATGAAGCTAGAAGTAAGAGAGAAATGTTTGATGGATCATATGAGGTTTTTACTAGGTCCCAGAACTAGTCAACTCAACAAACTAATAAGAAAAAATAGGAGAAGAATCTCAACCAGTAATTTCAATTACTGAATAGGGGACTTCACTACCTTTCCAATCAAAGGACATAGTGACCAATTAAAAAGTAAGTACCTCAAACAACCTTGCACCTTCTGATTCAATTTCTTAGACCAGTACCACACCCAACCAAACCCAGAATGATGGACTTCCTTCCTCTATTCCTATTTCTTTTCATTCATTTGATATAATTGACCATACTAGGAAGACCAAGATCCAAATGTCTGAGTTTGAATACTTACAAGCCAACCCTAAGCAGATGGATAGGCTAGTTGATAGCATCAAGAAAAAAACCATCCCTACAAGACAAGATGTTTCAAAGGTGACTCATAATCCCCCAAAGAACACATCCACCTAAAACAATCTTGTCATTACTCCTCATATTTCCCCTTGAAAGATAGAACCTTTCTATGTTTCCCTATTGATAAATGGTCATAAGCTAAACAACTGCATAATAGACTCTGGCACCTCTGACAATGTGATGCCCACCAAGGTGGTAGACTCTCTCAGTCTCACTCTGACTAAAACTTTTGGGAGATGTTTCTCCATGGAAAAGAAGCAAGTGCCACTTTTGGGATAGATCAAAGATGCCCAATTTGCATTTGCGGCCTTCCCAGAAAAAAGGATTAAAATGACAATCTTTGTGGCTTAGGTTCTAGCTTCTTATGGCATTCTACTTGGACAAAAAAATTTGCAAGGATATTGGTAGAGTATTGAACATGGACCTATTTGAGGTGAGGATACCTATCAAGGGCATCACGCAAAGGCTGCTTCTTGAGAAGGAATCAAAATATATTGTCACCCAAATATAAGCCCCTGAAGCTCAAATTTTGTTTGAATCCTCAGGAATGGGTAACTATTTTCTGTCCACAGAAGATGTTTTTATTTCATCAGATGAAATTTCTATAAGTGACAATCCAAAAAAATTGGACAAGATGATAGAAGAATTGGTGGAGCACGGTTCAAATAAAAAAGCATCTTCCCTCTCTAATGAAGAGAAGTCTGAAAGGAGATCATATTTTAATGATGTCTAGATTCTAGAATTTGATGGCATCAATTCTTCTACCAGTTCTAGAGCTGTAATTGTTTTGATATCTCTGTAAAGAGATATTTTCCCCTATTCATATAAATTATAGCTCAGCAATACCAACAACACCATCGAGTATGAATATTTGTTGGTTGGATTGAAAGCTACTCAAGCTAAAGATGTTAAGCTTCTTCACGCCTGAGGAGATGTTGAACTAGTGGTTTGTCAGGTGAGGAACCTATATCAAATCAAGAATAAAAGATTACAATATTATCACAATATTGTATGGGATTGTATTGAAAGTTTTGATGCTTTCATTATTTCTATAGTGCCTAGAGAGTTTAATGATCATGCAAATTTATTGGCTATCTTTGCAACCCTCATGGTTCTTCATAAAGATATCAAAGGGAGCAAGTACGCTATTGAGTTGGTCTTTCAACCATGTGTACCTGATAATGCTGACCATTGGCAAGTGTTTAATGGTGATAATGAAATTATCACTTTTTTGGAAAAGATGGATGGTTTTGAGGAGATCTATTTTGAAGGTAGTACCTCTCTAGCACGGGAATCAGTTCCTGAAACAAGTTCATTAACTACCAAAGAATTTCTTCAATGCAAAGGGAATAAAATTCCCAAAGGGTTAGTTTCTCTTGAGAAACTAGTTGATAAGCATGATAGGTTTATCAAGAAGCAACAAATGGATTCAATTTTCTCTAAAGATTTTGATCAAATAAATTTGAGTATAAAAGATAATCCCAAAATGGTCAACATCAGAAATTGTTATACTCCTGATGAAAAACTCAAATTCATTACTCTGCTTTGCCATTACATTGATGTTTTGGCATACTCTTATGATGATCTAAAATCTCTCAAGCCTAAAGAAATTTGGCATGAAATTCACCTCAAGGTTGGGTCATTGCCTCACAAGTAGAAACAAAGGTAGTACAACCCCAAGATATTAGGTACTATTCTTTCTGAGATCCAAAAAATATTAAATATGAAGATAATTTTTCCAATCCATCATTCCACCTGGATTGTAAACATAGTCTCTATGAGAAAAAAGAATGGATAAATTTTCCTCTGTGTTGATTTTAGAAATCTAAATCAATCCTCTTTAAAAGACAACTAGCTCCTACCCATCATGGATCAACTACTACAAATAGTGACTGGCTCAGAGATGTTATCAATGTTAGATAGTTTTTTGGGGTATAATCAAGTGGAAGTTGGTGAAGCAGACAAACATAAGACTACTTTCACTACACTTTGGGGCACCTTTGCATATCACAAAATGCCTTTTGGTTTGATCAATACTGGCATCACCTTCCAGAGAGCGATGGATCTTGCCTTTAGAAATGAAATGGGGAAGTTCATTGTGGTATATCTTGATGACTTGACCATCTTTTCCAAACATCATCCTGATCATGTGCATCATTTATAACAAGTGATGGAATGATGTTGACAAAATGGCATTTCTCTCAATCCTAAGAAATTAGTTTTTAGGGTTACAAAAAGGAAACTTCTCGATCACACTATGTCCCGAGAAGGCATAAAGATTGACTCAAAAAGAATCAAATCCAACCAAGAGCTTACTCTTCCTGATAGTAAGACTGTAGTCCATTATTTATTTATAAATGTGAATTTTTTATGAAGGTTCATTCCTAAATTCATAGAGAAAACTCACCACATTATCAACATGATGAAAGGTAAAGCTACTTTCTATTGGACTGAAGAAGGCAAGTCAGCATTTCAAGATATCAAGGAAGCTATCACCCATGCCCCAATCCTAGTTTGTCTAGATTATACCAAAGACTTTATAATATATAGCTATGCTTTTGAACACACACTTTCAGCCATTTTGGTTCAGTAAAACAAAGAAGGTGTGGAGTCCCCCATATCATTCATGAGTTGTCCTCTCAAGCTCATGAGCTAAAATATTCAAACATGGAGAAGCATGCTTATGTTGTGCTTAGGGTGGTAAAACACTTCCATTTTTACATCCTAAACTCACACACTATTACTCTGGTTCCTGATACAATAGTAAAGTCCATTCTAGCTCAACAGTAGTTTGGAACTAAAAGGGGCAATTGGAATGCTAAAATCTAGGAATTTGATCTTGTTGTCAAACCTATGAAGCCTGTGCGAGGAAGGTGTATCTGCAAATTAATTAATGATAACATACTAGAGGAAGCAAGGCATGAGGAAATAGAGGTTGAAGACATGCCTACAGTTATCTTTGTCACCACTACAAATGAGTGGTATTCCAATATCACTCATTTCCTTACCTATGGTGAGTGTTTTGTCCACCTGTTTCATAAAGAAAATTGAACTGTCAAGTTGAAAGCTGCTAACTTTGTCATGTGGGAAAATGGTTTGTACAAGAGGAACCCTGATGGGGTATTTCTTCATTGGGTGGATAAAATGCAATAGAGCAAACTTTTGGAGTCTTTCCATGATTTGGAACATGGAGGACATTTTTTTGCACCTGTGACTGCCCATAAGATTCTATGAGCCAGGTACTATTGGCCTAATCTATTTCAAGATTCATACACTTGGGTGCATAGATGCGAGTTATGTCAACAGTTCATTGGGAAACCCAAGTTGGCCATGTTACCTCTCAAGCTGGTGGTGATCGAAGAGCCATTTCAATATTGGGTTATTGATTTCATTAGCCCTATAAACCTGTCCTCGAGTGCTAGACATGACTATGTTCTCACAGCCATAAACTATTTTACCAAGTGGGTGGAAGCCATTCTAGTCAAGCATGCTACTTTATAAGTGGTATGTAATTTCCTCAAGAAAAATATTATTTCCCAATTTGGAATCCCAACCAAGATTGTAATAGACAATGTAGCCTATTTATCTTCTCATGAGGTTACCCAATTTTGCTACTATTATGGGATTATGCTCTCCCACTCTTCTGACTATTATCCGCAAGGAAATGGTCAAGCAGAATCAAGCAACAAAAACCTAGTGACCATTATCAAGAAGCTAGTAGATGACAATTAGAGAACCTGGCATAAAGCATTGTTTGACGCTTTATGGGTAGACATGATTACACCCAAAAGCATGATAGGTATGTCACCATTTCAACTTTTGTATGGTTTGAATGCAGAGATACCAATCACCCTGGAACTACCAGCACTAAATTTGGTAAAGGCAGGTAAAGATCAAACATTTAAAGATTCTATCGACAAGAGGATCATGTGCTTGACTGAACTAAATGAGCAACAAACTATGGTGGTGAACCATATTACTATACATCAAAGTCTGGTAAAGAAATTCTTCAACTAGAAAGCAAAGATTCATCCTTTTTAGATTGGAGATCAAGTCTTGTTGTGAGACAAGAGGAGAGAACCAAAAGGAATGCATGGAAAATTGGATTTCTTATGGAGAGGTCCATTTTCCATTCATTGATTAAATGGTGAAAATAGTTTCTTGCTGAAATATCAAGGTGGAATGCCATTTTTACTGCCTCACAGTGGGCATCATCTAAAGCACTTCAATCCTTGAAGTATCAGATAAGTCTAGTTGTACATTTGTATAGCCTTTATTTGTTTCATGTTATTCATTTGTTTTTTGGCATCTTTATCTTTTTGGATGGCATGACTCCGTAGCCCAATGGCATAGATGAAGGCACTTAGAGTCTAGATTCTACTCCCTTTGATTGTTTCAAAATACAATCGATGGAAGTTCCCCAACTAGAGTTAGTTGTTGTTCCCAAAATTTGTCACTTGTTTTTGTGGAAAAACATGTCAACCATTTTAGTTTTGTAGGCCAAAATAGTCTCTTTATTCTTCAAAAAAAAAATTGAACAGTCAAGTTATTCAATCGCACAAGCATTTTCAGCTAAGGAAATTGTAGGTTCAAAAGGTGGGCTTTCGCAAAGAAATTTCTCAAAACACTTAAGGCATTTCCTAAAAAACTGTAAGGATGGTTCAACGTCAAGGTTCAAATAAAAAATGTTCAATGGTGGGGTCAATAAGTTGGAATGAAGCTTTGAACTGTTGAACCATTTAACTTTAAAAAGTTCACCAGTTCAAAGGTTCAATGTGTTCAAAGGGTTCAAAATTCAAATTTTAAGGTTTAAGCGAATGGTTCAAATGGAAGATTCCAAAAAAAGGTTCAAACAATTGGTTCAATAATACATTGAACTCCTATAGAAGACTAAGTAAATGTGGCTCTTTACAAAACATTGAACCACCGAACTACCGAACCGTTGAACCATTGAACCAGTGAACTCTGAAAGGTTCAAAGGTTCAAGGTTCAAAATGGTTCAGGTGACTAATGATGTCCCTATAGACATCAAATTTAGGATTATGGAATAATCATTGATTTTCAAATAATGTAGACCCAAGGACAAACTTAGTGATTTGCTGATAAAGGAGCCAAAGAAGCTAGTAAAATGTGAGAAGATAGCCCTCAGAGCTCAAATCAGCAAGAAGAGACAAAATATAGCAAAGAAAGAGGGAATCAAATAGATAATCTAGAAGCATCAATGGAAGAGTTATTCCAGTAGGTGGAATAGTCCACCAGGTGGATATCAGAGAGCACAAGCATTTAATGGTGTGACCTATTTTTATTCATTTGAGTAAAGACGAGTGGATAGTCGTGTAAGTATCATAAAGAGGAGTGGCCTTACCTTTCAAAAGATCAGGTGACAAATGCTTTAGAGAGGACATTTGATATGATTTGAATGACTCTAACATGGCTGCTACATAGAACTTCTTCCTTCTAAAGCATTCAATGCAGCATGGGCCATTTTGTGAAAACAAGCACCAAAGTCTTTCTTTGGAGGCTACATATTGGAATCTCATAGTTTGTAGAAAAGGAGATCTCTCTATTATTAGAAGCAAAACTCTACCCAAATTGAAAGGCATTCTTGAGACTTTGAGCTTAGACTATTAATCATATTTTATCAAGTGAATGAGAAAGCAAGTGATCTTTTAGACTTTGTGTTGAAATAGCTTGTGTTATCTAGGAAATAATTTTTATGTCTTTTTCCTAAATACAGACTTGTCCATTTAATCAAATAATCAGAACAAGTGGAAATAATCTGAAAGATGCCCTGAAGTCAACTGTGGGAGACTTTGTGCTACCATAATTGTCTTTAGTTTATGTGTTTTATAGTTCAGTATATTGGAGAGACTTTGAGCTCCCATTATCCTTCATAATATTTTACTCTATTGTAGTTTTTTATGGAGACATTGTGTTGCACTTTATTCTACTTTGTTACTTTGTCCTAAATCAGTAGGAGAAACAATGAAAGACTTTATGCTTTCGTGGGTTTCTTGTGGATCCAGTTACTACTCAAGAAGGATTCTTACTGTTTGCCGAACATTATTTCTAAAAGAAGAGAAATGCCTTCAGTAATTACATAATAATTCTCCTTTATTTTGTTAACATCATCTCTAAAAAAAGAGAGATGAATGGTATGATTTCACCTCTGACTCTATTTTCAGCTTATATTAGTATATTATAGTTTATAGGGAACCTCCCCTTGCTAAGAGGAGAGATTTATCTCATTATAATATGGTAACCACACCCATTTTTTCGTATAAATCTCATTGTGTTGTGGTTGATATACCCATTTTTTGTCAGTTAGTTGATGACAAAATATTCACCCAAAATGCCTCATGAGTGTACTTTGAGAATTAGATAATACAAATGGAATGACCAACCATTTATACATCCCATCATTCATTTTGAATGTAGTCCTCTACTTATCTCCTCATATGTACATTTGATGATACCTGATCTTAAAATCAATCTTGAGAAAGTACCTTACTCTACTCAAATAATCTATTAATTCATCCATTCTTGGTAATGGAAACTTATACGTAATGATTATCTTATTTATGACATGTGAATCTATGTACATTCTCTAATCTCCACCTTTTATTGGTGATAAAAATAGTTAGCACTACATATGGGCTTAAACTCTCACGTATCAAAACTTTATTTATCAACTCAGACACCTACTTATTTATCTATTTATTCTCCATTGAAGTAAACTTATAGGATACTTTATTAGAAAATCTCACTCTGGGCACTAAATCCATATGATGACTAATACTCCTTACAGGTGGTAGTCAATTTGGAAACTCATTTGTCACATGTCAACATAGTTCTTCAATATAATTTAAATTTCATTGGGTAAATCACTTATTATATTCACTATCACAACTTGTACTGATTTGATAATAAATATAAAAAATACCTCTTCTTCCTTAGCCACCTTCAATAACTCTTTTTTAGAAACATGGCATTTGAAATATTTTCCACCTTAGTTCCCTTGTCCCTCAACAGACTTAATGTAAATTTATTGCCATCCTTTATAATAGTATATGTGTTTTATCATTTGTCATGCATCAATCTCCTATCATACTACCATGGCTTACCCAATAGCACATGACACACATCCATGGGCATGATATCACATAAAACCTCATCCTTATACAAACTAATTAAAAAATTCACTACACATTTCTCATTCACAAGTACCTGATGACCGTTAAGAAACCAATAAACTTTGTATGGTGTAAGATGTGATAAGTGTATCAACCCAAGTTTTCTTATAATTTATTAAGAGACCAAATTATCAACACCAATACTATAAATTACAATTCTACGACACTTAGCTCTAGATTTTAAAATAGTCCTGAACAAATTCCTCCATTGTGTCAGTTCATTCACCTCCTTGGTTGGTTTTAACCATACACTTTAGATTAAAAAATCCTCTCCTTGTTTTGGATTTTCCATATGAGTTGGAGACCCCACACTCTCTTCATCTCCAAAAGTTATATTAGATGTTTATTCATCTCTCTTTCTATTGTTCGAAGGGTTTTTTGGACAATCTTCTGACTTATGACCAACATACTTATTACAAAAAAAAAAACTTACCATGAAAACATCCACCTCTACCTTATCCATATGAACCTCTCCCTCTTGAAGAGTATTCTCGTATCATGTCAAAACATTTATTTTATGAACAACTCACTTCTCCACTATTATTTTGTTGACCTCTTCCACCACCATTATGTCCTCATCCTCTCAAAGACCGTTCTCTACCTATAGATTTTGATTTTTACCTCCTTTTAAGCTTTTCCTCTACCTTCAATGCACTTTTATAGTCTTATTATATGTTCCATAGGTTCAAAAAATTGATTTCATCTTGAATAAAAAAATGCACTCCATTCAAATACCTTACCATTTTATTGAGATCATCTTCATCGTGTCTCACTAAGATTGTGAGTCTATAGAATTATTCTATGTAGTATTTGACACTAATTTGTTTTTGCCTCAAATTATACAAGTTTTATAATAGAGACAACTTATAATCTATGGGGAAAAAAATTACCTTCAAATTTTCTACCATCCTATCCCATGACCTAATTTTTTTTTTATTATTCTATTATTTTTCTGACTTTACATTGTCCCACCATAATGAGGGGTGACCTTTCTAATTTATACCAATAAATTTCACCTTATTATGCTCCTCCATAGACTCATAGTCAAATTATTTATCCATCTATGTTATCTAGTCCATGAGCTCTTTAGGATTCAAGTTACCATTATAGCACGGTGTATCAATTTTTGGATTACTACCAAATCTCGCTACAACTATAACAAACATTATCTCAACCACATTATCCATATCCTCAATCCTAAGTTATTGATCATTTTCATCCTCATATTCACTCATGTCATCATCATGAGCACCTTTATGTTGATCCAATTCCATTTCATCTAACCTTGTTTACATAACTCGCATCATCTCCACCAAATCACCCACATGAGGTCCTCTCACTCTTGCCTCTATTTAAACAACATTTACATAATGTGTTATACCTCCAACGATGAAAAATTATCTTTCACATCTTTCCAATGGACTCCACTTGAGTCTCCTTTATGAAAAATCTATCCCAACAACAAAATGAAGCTCTAATTTTCACCAGGATGTGGAAAATCAATTCAAAATTTCCTTTGTATCATGTGTTTTAGGGGGATTTAACACTCAGAGGAACACATCATTTTTTCAATCAATAGACAAAAACATAGAAGAAAAAAAACCTTTTTTTATTAACATAGAAGAGATACCACTTATTAATATAATCTCATTAGATTTATTAGGCAAGTAATGTGTGGAAAAAATGTATAGTCCCTCTCCTAGTTTTATTAGAATGTTTTATTTTTACCTTCTCAATTCTACCTCCTTATCCTTATTTTGATTCCTCCATCTCTTAAAACACATAACCCATCCTCTCTATATCTTTGTCATCCCCTCACAATCCTATTCCCTTATCCTTTTTTGTCCTCTTGCTTAACTCCACAAAATTCACTACCCTCTCACCTTCCCTCTAAGGAATCTTCATCTACCATGAGTGCTATCTTTCCATTTAATTACAATAAGAAACATCAAAAATACAAAAGGAAGAAAGATCCACCTATATGTAGACTTGGGCGAAATTCAATTGACCAAACCAATTCAAAATGGAATCACCTTGTTATATTTCTACCTAGGTAGATTGTAGATATCACATAATAGCTAAAATGAAGTGAATGAAATCTAATTTGGGCATGAGTGTGTCAATTTAGCACTCAAAAAAACAAAGAGACTTGTCTTATTCCCATTGGATTTAACTAGTATGCACTACACACACAAAATAATTTACATGGTACATTGATCACTCTAAGATTTAAATCCATGAATTATATTGGGTGGCATATTGGTCTTGTTCAAATATCAAACCTAAAATATAATGTTGAGATGTACGATTAAATGAAACATAGTAGGAAGTCATAGATGAGAGAGGAGTTTTAAAAATGCTAACTAAGATCAAATTGGTATTCATTGACTAAGAAGAATAGGGAATCACCCGCAAACAAGGAATGATCTACTTGAAGACCAAGACAAATAATGATATAATTGATTATTAATGGTGGAGCTTTTCATGGTATATAAAACCCTATTCAAACTTCAAAAGGTCTATTTATAATTACTAAGAAGCACATATAATTCTTTGAGACCAAATTGATTAGAAATAACCTAATTTTCAAAAACCAAATTGGTTAGAGGAAAGGGATCACATGAACACTTGTAACACAAAATAAAATTGAAGAAAAACATAAGATAAGTAAACACTCTATTTTTGGATATGTGAGATAGATTATCAGCCATGGATACTCTTGCATTAGCACCCTTCAAGAAAAGGAGATGGAAGAGTTAAATTTTTGAATTAAACCATATATTACACATTGGGAACAAAGTGTTAGGGATGAAGGTAAAGGATACCTAGCTTCCAAAAATTAATTGATTGGAAATTTTTTTTTTGTGCTTTCAATAGACCCTTTTCAATTGTATTGGGATGTCAGATGATTGTTTGGGAAAATAAAATCTAATAAATGGGCACATATGACTAAATAATGGGAGATGAACTTTTTCACATGGAAGATTAATTTATTCAAAATATTTCAAATAATAATAATATTTATATTAGGAATTTTTGTGAAAGACCTAAATAATAATTCAATCCATTAATGTGTATACAAGACACATGATTCTAGTACGACTAGCTAATGAAAATATCCAAAAACATATAGTTAATTTAGATAGGAATATTCACCTTTAAAAAGATGCAAATAAAGTGTCCAAAAATGTGATTCTTAAATGGTGGAGACCTAATGGGAGAGTAGTAGGTGAAAAATTGTATAACCAATGTCTAATGCCAAATAAATTATGGAAAAAAATAAGAAAATCAACATCAAATATTTATATGGATAACATCATATGGTATGGTCAAAAAATAATAAATAAAAGGGTTTTAATATTAAAATCCCTGAAATAGGACATGATGCCATTAAATTATACTTCTTATAACTTGAACAAGATATCAAATTCTAAGATAAATTAGAGGATGGTTAATATTTCATGAGTATTTGGAAATGTATATGTTAGGAACCCATGGAAGCAGCATTGATTACCATAGCAACTTAATATGTAGAAATTAACTAGAATGCACAAGTAACTAGAATTCAGAAACAACACAGAATATGAAAGAAAATACACAATTGTATTAATACTCTTCCAGAAAAGAATTACAACCAAGAAGATGCCACAATTCTTCTTCACCTTATAAAGGCTTCCCACACCTCAAGTGTACAGTAATTCACCTTCAAGAGTTCTCTCTCAATTACGGTCCCAACACACAACTCAAACACAGAGTTGGTGTTCACCTCCAACCAGTCAGTATCACTACTGCCAGTACACAAGTGCTCCACACACTCCAAGTACACAATCATAGTCCAAGTATATCTCCCATGAATTGCAACAACCTACAACTCAAATGATCTTACTTTTGAAGGGACTACCTTGCCTTCCTCTTTGCTCTATAACCGAGTACACACCATACTCCAAGTAGATCCCACCTGATCCTGCTCCCTGTTGTGTTGCTGTCACCTTGATTCTAATGCCACTTGCAGATCAACCTGGTTCTGTACACCTGTAAACCTAGACCTTGCACACACATACACCTACAGATCAATGATCTTACTTACCATGTAGATCTCCAAATGTGGCCTTGCACACCTACTGACCAAGATCCTACATACATGAAGAATCCTTCTGATTCTCCAAACCAGCACCCACACTTGGCACTATGGCACTAGGAGGAACACACCATGCTCTCTTCACACACAGAAGGAGCTAATATTTGCTCTCTTACTCTCTAGCACACCTTACAATATAGCCCATGAGTCTATTATATAAATCTCATGCAAACAATAATTAGACATCTAATTACAATAATTAGATCCACAGCTTCAAGTCTATAATTGGCCTTCTACATGCAAACAACTGGTTCATTAACTAACTATCCCTGAACTGGCAGTTCTGAACCGCACAGGAGACTGACGTCAGTCCCTGTCTGCCTGGAGGTGATCGACGCCGGCCGATCCATGATCGACGTCAGTTGCTCTTCTCACTGTATATGACTGATGTCGGCTGATCAAATTGATGCCGATTACTCTGCAACTCAGCAACCTCCTTCCCTATTTGCATCAGTGAAGTTTTTAGCACCACAACCTAACAATCTCCCACTTAGAGATAAATAACTGCACTATACCTGTACCTATACCCCATATAATCTATTTCCTAGCTTGTATCCCTCTTCAAGCTCAATCCTGAAGACCACCCACCACAACACTTATGGTGAACCTCCTATCATCCAAGTAACCTACTGCATCTGCATCTACAAACACATGTAGAAAAGAACTTGACCCTGCATAGCATGTGCACCTACTACTGGTCCCTCTCAGATACCTGAGAATCCACTGAATTGCCCTCCAGTGCTTCTTTCCCAGATCGGCTCCAAACTTTTTGACAGCTCCCACTGCGTGGGCAACCCAGGTCTAGTACGCATGTACTTAACCTCATCATGTGAATCAGGACCCTATTCTATGAACTATCCAACCATCAGCGTGCTAACTGGTATCACACAATCATCCAGAGACAAAATTAACCTATGATCTCCATGTCTCTAGAACACACTTATGCCAAAGAATTTTGCTCCTTTAAATTCTTCATGACACACCTCCGAACTAACTTTACCTTTAGCTCAGAAAAAAAAACCTTATATGTGTAACCCTGCATCAAAGAAAACACACAACATACAATAACAGGATGATGTCGTGACTCATCATCCACCTGGTAAAGAAACCACAGTAGTTATAATGACATTAACTAAAGCCATGCTTTGTCATACACCTGTCAAACCTATACCACTATCCTGAAGCTTCCACAAGACCATATGACCTGGCCTTCTGTCTCATGTATCCATTCTCTCTATTCTTTAACTAAGGTATCGATTCATCTCAGTGCTTTTCTTTTGGCTGGCAACCCTACCAAATCTCCCATTTGGTTCTGCATCATGTTCATGCCATGCTCCCATTGTTTCCTGGATCCTTCCTACTCTGTAGTGAGCAACAAGTATAAAGAAGAGGAACAACAAATTTGAGTCTTACTTACACTTTCAATCCTCCCCATGGGCATTTGAGACTCCTTGATAGCTTTCTGTCCACCCAAAATATGTTACAGTGACCGACCTTGGTCACCACACAATCTGCATCCGACCGATGTCAGTTCCCATGCGGCTATCCTTTCTATCGATACCAGTTTTTTGACCAACATCGGTCTTACCTAGTCACTGATGTTGGTTCTTTGACTGATACCAGTAGCCACGTCGGTCTTACCTAGTCACCAATGTTGGTTCTCTGACTGATGCCAGTAGCCACCCTACCTGACACCACCAGCTCTGGTCTGCACATGACTGACATCGGCACCTATCTGTTCAACACCAGTTCCCCTTGACTAACGCCGGTAACTATGTTCACCTATGAGTGATGACTTTTTACTCGTGAGCTCTCCATGGATCAAAACCCTATCCAAACCACTCTGCTCCTAGTTACTCAGTCCCATCCACTGTTCTCTATCCATCATCTCCTCTAAAAACACCAGGGCTTTCTAGTTTTTAAGTCTGTCAAACACATCTGTCTTCTGCTTAAGAACATGCATCTCCTTCTTGCTCATGTGACCAAGCCTACAAAGCCACGTCTTCACAATAGAAGAAGAATTAGTAATATAAGTAGATAGATAAAGGATACCTACTTTGTTACCACTAGCTAATTCTAGTGCATCCACTGTGAGAGTTCTTGTGCATCTCTCATCACCCAACTTCCATGAAGAAATTAGCCACATCTTCAAGACTGGGACCTGCATGACCTCCTTTAACACCCATGTGTTGGCCGCCTAAAATTTTAGCTTCACTTCCCCTTTGCCAATTCTTTGACAAGGCACACCAGCCCCTAAATAAATCTTTCCAAAGTCTCCAAAGACCTTCACATGGAAAAATACTCTATTTCGAGCTGCATGGAAAGAGGCAACAAAATCTATAAAACAAGATTCTACTTTATCCAAGAAACCTCCCAGAACATCCTGTGCAACAACTCCTGTAACATCTACTTCTTTAGTTCCTTCATGTTGATCTGCTACCAACCAACAATCTCTCTTTACCTACTCTTTCTTTCCATCACACCATAATTGACCATTCATGTTTTTCAATTCCTCCATTCTTAGTGTACTTTCTTTTGTCGTTGCTATACTCCCACTCAATCAGAAACCCCTGAGAGTGACCTGTAACCAAACACAAACTTGCTCCCTGCAACCTTAGCTCTGATACCAACTGTTAGGAACCCATGAAAGTAGCATTGATTACCATAGCAACTTAATATGCAGAAATTAACCAGAATGCACAAGTAACTAGAATTCAGAAACAACACAGAATATGAGAGACAATACACAATAGTATTAATACTCTTCCAAAAAAGAATTACAACAAAGAAGATGCCATAGTTCTTCTTCACCTTACAGAGGCTTCCCACACCTCAAGTGTACAGTAATTCACCTTCAAGAGTTCTCTCTCAATTACGGTCCCAACACACAACTCAAACACAGAGTTGGTGTTCACCTCTAACCAGTCAGTATCACTACTGCCAGTACACAAGTGCTCCATGCACTCTAAGTACACAATCGTACTCCAAGTAGATCTCCCATGAAATACAACAACCTGCAACTCAAATGATCTTACTTTGGAAGGGACTACCTTGCCTTCCTCTTTTCTCTATAATCGAGTACACACCGTACTCCAAGTAGATCCCACCTGATCCTGCTCCCTGTTGTGTTGTTGTCACCTTGATTTTGCTGCCACCTATAGATCAACCTAGTTTTGCACACTTGCAAACCTAGACCTTGCACACACATACACCTGCAGATCAATGATCTTACTTACCATGTAGATCTCCAAACGTGGCCTTGCACACCTGCTGACCAAGATCCTACATACATGAAGAATCCTTTTGATTCTCCAAACCAACACCCACACTTGGCACTGTGGCACTAGGAGGAACACACCATGCTCTCTTCACACAGAGAAGGAGCTAATATTTGCTCTCTTACTCTCTAGCACACCTTACAATACAGCCCATGAGTCTATTAAATAGATCTCATGTAAACAATAATTAGACATCTAATTACAATAATTATATCTACAGCTTCAAGTCTATAATTGGCCTTCTACATGCAAACAACTGGTTCGTTAATTAACTATCTGTGAACTGGCAGTTTTGAACCACACAGGAGACCGATGTCGGTCCCTGTCTGCCTGGAGGTGGCCGACGCCAACCGATCCATGACCGACGTCAGTTGCTCTTCTCACTATATATGACTGACGTCGGTTGATTAGATCGACGCCGGTTGCTCTACAACTCAGCAACCTCTCAGCAACCTCCTTCCCTATTTTAATCAGTGAAGCTTTTAGCTCCACAACCTAATAGTATATTTATAGAAGATTATAATGTGTGATATCATCTTAGCCTAAGATGTGGTTTTTTTTTGAAATTTATATTCGAAAGCATGATCTAGGAAGACTATAAAATTTTATTATTTGTAACATGATTAGAATATTATTATTTATTTAATTTAAGTATTTTTTATACTTTGGAAATTATAAGACTTTAATAAAGTAATATTATTTAATATGAGTGAACTATTAATATTTATTTTAGAAAATAATATTTTATTTTGAATTGTGAATATAAGATTAATGTTTAATTATGTAATCAAAATATTTTTCAAAATTTAATTAACATTATTCTTTTTATGTTCAGATATGAATGAATTTTTGCAAAACTAATTATTAGATGATTAAAATTAAATTTTATATTTATTGGATTATAAAATCATCAATACTAGAATCTAATAACACACTATTTAAAACCAATAATATAAATATTAGAATCTAGTATCAGATTAATTAAAATCCAATCATAGCAATAATTTTAACCCTATAATACAAATGGTGATATTATAAGTTAAGATTCGTCAAAACATGTCTAGATTTTATGAAATGTTGGTTAATTGAACAAATAAATATAAATATTTATTAGAAATGTTATAAACCCATGCATAGAAATTGCATCTATATTTTTCACCAAAAAACTTTATATGCTGAGATTATGTATATTTCAATGATGTAGTGAATATGAAAAAGTGGTTTTTGGAGACGTAATGTTAAATGAAGATAAATCTAGAAATGAACCATGGTAGTTAGCAGGCAAAATTTAGTTGGTGAATGTTGCATTCACTATCATTTTTTTATTTAAAAAAACATTATAAAAAAATTTAGCAATCATGATATATATCATAACTTAGGAAACTTACAAAACTTGTGGTACTAAGTAATAAAGGATTAATGTCAACATAATTTTGAGAATATTATCACGAGAGATTTATAGAGAATATAAAATTCTTTTTTTTTCATTTTAACATTTTATTTAGCCTCATCTTGCTTTTTCTATTGAAATAAAATAATTTTGTATGGTTAAAAATCAAATTAAATAAAATTAAGTATTGACAAAAATGATGGTGTGTGATCGAAGGAAGAAGTAAAAGGAATTACTTTCCTTCTCTCTAGGGGTTGGCCATGAATCTTCCAAGGATGATCATCATGCCCTAATGGAAGATATTCAATATGTTAGGGACTAGATGGGGTATGAAATCAATTTAGCTAATGAAGGAGTGGGTGTCAATGAGTTGATAAAGGCAAGAGAGTTATGGGAATATTTTTCACTAGTCAAAGGATTGAATTATGGGGTGAATGTGGCCTTAGGTGTTAATAGGATTTCAATTGGTGGTATCCATAAAGTGGATTCTGGATGGATTGAGTAGGTGGACATGCTTAAGCTAGATGTAGTTACTTACTAATTAATGTATGGTCTTTAGATCAGTCAAGCCAAGGAGTTGATTTGGAATTTGAAGCCCTTTTCATAAAACATATTAGTGCTAGAAGAGCATTCCCTAATTATTAAGTGTGTAGGTAAGTGGTTGATGATAGGAGAGGTTGAATCTTGGGTTAAGAAACATTGGGGGCATGAAATAGAGATAAGAGTTCTACCCAAAGGCTTCTTCATTACTATTTGATCTTGTTTGGAGGAAAAGAAGAAGATTTTAAATCATCCTTTCTAGTATTTGGGAGGCATTGGTATTTGGCTTTAGCATTGGTAGTCCAAATTTAATATTATTTCATCCCAGAATGGAAGATTCCATGTGTGGATTTGCTTTTATGGGATTTCTATGGAATATTGGGGCCAAGAATGTCTTAAAGCTATGCGTAATTTGTTATTCTATTTCATTTAGATCAATCCTATATCATAATAAGGTGTTTTAGCCTCCTTTGTGAGGGTCAGGGTTTATTTGGATCTAGATTCAAATATTCCTATAAGTATCCTCATCAAAACATAAGGGAGATCTTGGAAGCAATCCATTGATATTGAGAAAAATCCTTTTAGATTTTTCAAGTGTAGACATTTGGGTTATACTCAAAAAAATTGTAAAATATTTTATTTGTGTTTAGCCTTCAAATTGTTTTTAATGAATTAGGTTTTCCATCCAACCTATATAACTTCTAGAGCTTTCTTTAAATGTAATAATGGGATGTTCTAGTCCCATCAAAAGGAAAATAAGGAGGACTAGTTAAAGAAGCAAAAAACTTCTACTATAATAAAACTCAAAATTGATGGAAACATAGGTTTTGTTAGAGAATTGTGATAAAGGGGTAGATAAAAGGGAGGACCAACTAAGGAAATAAATGAAGGGTTAGCGAGGTCATAATATAAAAATTGTGGAAATAGAAGCATTGTTGGATAAATTCAATAAAGGGGCAAATTTATTTCCTTATTCAATGATAAAAGGTTGTAATTTCATTTTGGAATAGTTGAAAGTGATAAAATATATTATTCAATACCCCCTACAAGAGTCCTAGGATCCATTTTCTTTTAATTGTTTGGGAAAAGAAGACCCTGAGAAAGGTTTTGGTCTAAATGATCTTGAGCATTTTTTAGATGTGGAGAAATAAGATTCAAAGGAAAAACTAAAATTATTAAAAATTTGATGATTTCTCAATCTCAAAGCTCTCTCCTTCAGCCAAATTGGGGTCCACCTAGGAAAAGAGGATGGAAATCAGCTAAGGATTATGTAATAGGAGAAGTTTTGGAAGAAAGTTAGGGTAATTTACAAAAATTAATTGAGCTTGAAAAGTGGGGGATATAATTCCCCTCTCTAGCCTTATGAAGCTCATCTCTTAGAATGTTAGGGGTCTAAATACCCCTAACATGAAACTCTTTGTGAATCATCTCCTTTTTTCTAATGCTTGGGATGTTTTGATGATTCAAGAATCAAATTTGAATTTCGTAAAGGCTTTGAGTCTAATCCAGAATAGTTGGATCAAATGGGACAATTCCTTTATTGAAGCTTATGGTGATTCTATGGGTTTGGAAATTATCTAGTATCCATCCTCTATTTATGTGGATTTGATAGGCTCTGGGTCTAATTGGAAACTTTTTCATATTTATATCTTTTCTTCTGATATTATTTTTGTCATGATTAATGTGTATGGTCTAAATGATCCTGAGCTTAAACATATTTTGTGGAGTGAGATATATATTGTTCTTACAAATTTTCCTAGTGAAAGAGTAGTTATGGGTAGTGATTTCAATTCCATTGTTTCCACTTCTGATAAATTATGTGGGTCTTTAAATCTATTCCACTTTCATTTGAATTTTTGTCAATTCATCTCTAATAATGAATCAGTTGATGTAAGGCCTAGGCAAGGGTTGTTCACTTGGAATAATAAAAGGTGTGTAAATAATAACATTTTGGAATGACTAGACTAATTTTTGGTTTTCTCAGTTTGATTTTTATAAAATTGGATTTTATAAAGTATTATTTTGTTCATTCTAGCTCGAATCATTTCCCTATCGACCTCAAAAAATTTGTGGATAGCCCTCTATTATTTTTCCCTTTTAAATTTGAAAGGATGTGGCTCTATGATGCCTCTTTTATGGCTCTAATGAAGATATGTTGGAATAAAAACCCCATTATGTTAGGTCCATATATGTTCAATATGGTTAAGAAATTCCATTTTATCAAAAAAAAAATTCAAATAGTGGAATTCTACTTGTTTTTAAAATATTTTCCAAGAGAAGGCCTGAGTGGAGGTTGAGTTAGAGGATTTGAATAAGGTGGTATGTAGTTTAGGGATGGATGTCATCTCCTATAAGTTGAATAATTATCTACTTACTAATTATGAATAATTATTATTATGTGAAAAAATTCACTGGAAGCAAAAATCCAAAGATAGATGGCTCAAAGAAGGGGATCGTAACTCTACTTTCTTTTATAATTCTAGAAAATTCAAGTAAAGTGTATCTCATATTTTGAGTATTATATCTAGTGAAGGGGTGATGTTGGATTCCCAATCAGGTATTCATAAGGAGGATATAAGTGTTTTTTAAAATCTACTAACAAGTGAAGCGGCTTATGATCTCTCAGCTCAAAAAGACAATCTAGCTTTCATTCCTAGGTTAGTGTCCTCCATGAAAAATGATAAGCTTATTTCACCCTTTAATTTAGAGGAAGTGTGTATAGTGGTATACTATATGTGTAAGGACAAATATCTAGGCCCTTATGAGTTCCTTGTAGTGTTCTTTCATTCTTTTTGGGAGATAGTGGGAGTGGATGTGTTGAATACAGTGGAAGAATCATAGAAAATAAAAAAGGTTTCCCTAGACCTCATGGGATTATTAGGTGAATTTTGTTGACTTCCATCCCATATATCTTTGTAATAGTGTATATAATATTATATCTAGAGCTATGGATTTAAGGATCAAGCCTATAATAGATTCCTTGATTTCAAATGAGCAAATAGGGTTTGTGCTAGGTAGGAACATTAAAGAGGGAATTATCATTTCCCATGAAAATTTTCATTTACTCTCTCACTCTCAATGGAAATGTTTTATGATCAATATATACTTTAATAAATCATATGACCGAGTTAATTGACATTTCCTGATCAAGGCTTTGGAGAATTTTGAGTTTTACAAGGGCTAGTGTGATTGGGTGTTCAGTTGTGTGGTAGGTCCCAAGTTCTCATTTTTGGTCAATGGTAGTTGTTATGACTTATTTGAGGCATCTAGGGGACTTATTTAATGGGACACTTTGTCTCTTTTCCTTTTCATTCTCATGGCATAAGCTCTGGGGTGCGTCATGAATTAGGCTAAAGTTTAGGATCATTTGAGAGGGATTAAAGTGGTGGATGGTTTGCCAAGCCTAACTCATAAATAGTTTGTGTATGATACCCTTCTCTTTAGACAAGCCTCAATCATTAAATTTAAAGCTTTCAATAATATTTTGTCTAACTATGAGGCTACTTAGGATCAAACTGTGAATGGTATAAAATTATAAATTTACTTCATTAACTATTTTTAGAAGGTTCGGTTGGTTATCTCCTTCTTTATGGGTTTTAAGATTAGTAAAATTCTTACCAAATATATTTGTGTCCCTATTTTTACTAGTGTATGAAAGGTATCACATTGGGTTGGTTTGATTAACTCTTTTAAGGCTTGTCTAGTTTCTTGGTAGGGAAAGTGGCTTTTATTTGTTGGTCACTCAACATTAATAAAATCAATTTGAGCTCTTTTCCTATTTACAATTTATATGTTCTCCAACCACCCAATCAAGTAGTAAAGATTTTTTTTTAAATGATGAAGGAATTTTTATGGAAATGATTCTATGATAAAAATAATATCCCTTTGCTTAAATGGAATAGGGTCCACAAGGCAAAGAAAATGGGAGGTGCTAGGGTTAAAAGATTGAGTCTTAAAATTTTTTGATTTGCGGGTGAAATTGGTTTGGGGGATGATTTCAAAGCTGAAATCCCTTTGGTGTAGCTGTTGAGGTGAAAATATCTAAATTTGTAAAAATCCACTAAGTATTATTTCTATAACTAATCCTCCTAGAAACTCCCACTTTTGGAAATTTTTGCTTAAATGCAAACTTATTATCATGGATCATGTGTCCTAGACTATCAATAATGGTAGGCTTGTTAAATTTTGGGATAACTCTTAGAATGGGAAAAAAACCTTGACTGATCTTCCCAATATGTTTGAGGCTAAAATTATTCTTTCTTGATCCTGGGGTGATAAAGTGGTGGATTATTTAGAGCTAGTGTCAGCCTAGGGTTTGACATCTTAGGCTTCAATTTTTTTTGACAACTTAGCTATTCCAAAGGATCAAAGAAAATTAATTTTATTGTATTATGAAGCATAAATTATTTTTCAATCTCAAGGAGGATACATTACATTATATTGGGGCCAAGTTTGGGTAATATTCATTAAGCTCAGGTTATTAGATGGCTGAGGATAACGATTATTCAATGATTTGGGCTCATTCACTTTGTTGGGAGAAGGAGGGACTTGAAAAATTTATTGCCTTTGCTTGGATAGTAATTCATAGTCATATATTCAATTAAGATAGGTTGGGTAAAATTGGCTTTTTGTCCCCTCTCACTATTTTTTATGTAAAAATGAGGAAGAATCAGTTGATCATCTTTTGTTTGCTTGTCCCTTTGCCTTTTGGTGTTGGTCTTGGTTGTGCTGTAAATATGGATTGGTATTGGGCTTAGCCCTCCTCCTCAATGCCTTCTATTTTTAGCTAATTATAGTTATCAATAATTACTTATATAGTCTATGGTAGGTGAGTCCTACTATTTAATCTATTCAATCTATAAGGAAAGGAATCAACACATTTTTAAAGGTAAATAAAGGCCTTTATTTGTAGTTATCAAATATATAGAGGTTACAATCTCTGAGGTTTTTTTGACTCAGGTAAAATGGAGAATTGGTAAGCTCTCAAATTGGGAAATGAGAGTGTGTGACAAATGGAAGTTTTTGTCTTGTTCTCCTATTAATGGGTCTTTTATTTCTACCATAAAATATAGAAAAAAATTTCAAATTAGATTACACCATCCCTAGGATGGTTTAAACTAAACTTTGATGGTGCTTCTCATGACAATCCTAAAGCCTTAGGTGATGGGTGACTTATAAGAGATATAGTGGTTACTTATTTATGTAGCTTTTATTAACCTAATTAATGGGATCAATAAAAAATCAAAATCTCAAGCCTTGGTGGTTGGGATTGAGATGGTAGTTTTGTGTGGAATTTAAATATTTATGTTTGAAGGGGATTCACATATTCTGATTCAAGTATTGTGTAATAAATCATCTAAGTTTTTTAATGTTTCTAACATTATTTAAAAGTCTTGGTCATGTTTGGATTATTTTTTGGATTGGGAGTATTGTCATTACTTTAGAGAATCCAACGTAGTTATTGATTTTTTGCCAATATTAGTATCGACCAATTGGAAGCTATAAGGATAGAAAATCAAAGGGAAGCTTAAGAGGAATTCAAAGAGGTCTCATCCATTTATTTAGGTATTTAATGGCCTTCCCTCTATGCTTGTGTGAAAGGCATTATCATAGTTTTATCACATGATTATTCGATGGCGGATTATGGGAATGATTTCTTGGATTGGTGTCATGCTTGTATAATCTAATATAAGTTACTTGGAGTGGTCGCATCTTATTTTTTTGCTTGGTGGTGTAATCAAGATATGTTCCTAATTCTAGGTGTGATCTTATAGGTTCTATCAAGAGTGATATTGAGAGGGTGGTGGTCGAAGCTTTGGTCCTACCTTGGTTTTTGCCATGGATCATTCTCATGAAATGGATTTTTGTGGTGAGGTCTCATGTGCCTATTTAGAAAATATTTTTTGGGTTACTTCTAAGGAGGTTTTACAATCAATTTAAATTTTTTTTAGGGAGGATTACCTTTGTTGTAGTCCTAAAAGTAGAGTAAATTTAGACATGGCCTCCATGTTATTGAGTAATCTTTTAGTGTGGGTGGAAAATAATCAACATGTTGTGGATTTAGTTGAGATTTTTATTGATCCTCCACATAGGGTGGGATTGATGGAATAAATTTCAGCTATGGACTTAGGGCTTTTGTTAATTTTCCTTTTTCTAGTTCAGATGGTGTGGATATGGTCCCTATTTCAGTTTTCAGGGCTTTGGAAACCAATTTTGTATCCCTTTTAAGGATGTAGAGAATTTATAAGGGGAATTTTATTTTCCTTCCTCTCAAATAGGGTGATTTCTCCTTATTCTAGTAATGTTAGACAAAATACTTATAACAAATTTGGAAGCTTGGAAGGTTATGTGTCATTTTAGGGAACACATAGAAGCTATCAATTTTTTTTCAAAATTGGTCTTCTATGGGTATGGGTTGGCTCCTCAGATTCCTCAAGCTCTTATTTGGGTTTTGGTGATTATATGTAAGGTTGTCTATGTTGTCCCCAAAAATGTCACTCATTTTTGGGACAACCTATGAACTATTTTGGTTCAACAGACCAAAATCCTCTCTTCCCTTTTCAAAAATTATTCTGAGCATTCAAGTTCTTCATTTTTCAAAGCTTTTTTAGAAATCTATGGACTCTAAAGGCTTAAATATATGGACTCTACAGGCTTAGAACTACAGAATTTGTAGGTTCATTTCTACAAACTTAGTTTCTATGAACTTCGTAGTAAGAAATCTATGGACTCCCCTAGTTTCATGGACTCAACCTACGGACTCTGCAGGTGGAACTACAAACTTCACAAATGGTTTCTATGGACTCCGCAAGCTAGATTTCTATGGACTCTTTCAAAGTTAGAGAAAACTATGAACTTGGCTTCTATAGACTCTACAAGCAAGCTCAAATATATAGACTCTCAAAGCCTCAAAAATATGGACTCTGCTAGCCAGTTTCTCACATCTACGGACTCCCCCAGATCTACAAACTTATTTCTATGGACTCTGCAAGTTGGATTTTACAGACTCTATAGGAAAGAAACAGGTTCAACACTTAGCCATTTTTTCAATCAGGAAGTTCAAAGTGGTCTTCCAAGAGCATGAAGGATAAGTACCCTTGCGGAGGGCAGGCGAGGAGCAGATGGACCATTACAAAAGTTTGAAGGATAGTTCTGGGCTTGAACAGTCCTTGTAGAGGGCACAGTTCTCTTTCAGGAAAAGAACATGGCAAAATTGATTAAGGCATTTCCTTTAGACAAAAAGTCTGAAGGAATTCCTTTAAACTTTTTTTTAAAGAAATAAGCCCAAAGCAAAGATAAAAGCTTGCAGAAAGAAAGCCCGATAGAAAGTAGAAGCAAGCGGGAAGAAACAACTAAGGAAAGGAACATTTCCTTCAGAAAAAATGTTTGAAGGAATTCCTTCAGACTTTTTGTTTGAAGGAAAAGCCTAAAGAAAAGTCCACCGAAGGAATAAAAGCTTGAAGGCCACCTGGAAGATCTCGAAAGGTAGGTACCCTCACAGGGGACACTCCACACTCAGAAAATGAACCGTCTTTCAAGACCCCAAAGGGCAAGTTACCTCCAAGAAAGATCAAACCTCAAAGTGTAGCAAAAGCCACCACATGTCCCTTATAAAGTTGAAGTAGAAGCTGCCAAGTGTCATCTATCGAGACACAATTTCTAATAATCAAAGCTATAAAACATGCCAGGTGTTTTGTTATAACTCTGCGGAAGTCACTAGGTGTCAACATCCATAGTTTCTTCCTTTTGTTTCATTATTGAGTAAGTACTGTGGTGGGCCCCAAGTGAGTTGCTAAAGTGAGTGGAGTGTGCCAAGTGTCATCATCTGTGTGAATCCAAATGAGTCTTGAATGTTTCTATTGTGTTTCTAAAGGTCATCGAAAGTTGCCAAGTGTCATTTTTTGTAGGACTCTCAAAAGGTATCTAAAGCTTCTATAAGATAAGCAGATTCTACCAGGTATCTTCACCAGTTTCACAGTAGAAAATGCCACACGTCACTTGTTAAGATTAGTGAAAAGTGGCCAAAGCAAACAAGAAAGCCGAAGGAATTGTCAAGGAAAGTGACGGGCCCGTAGATGTCAAAATTCATGGCAACAAAATAGCCATTGATATTTGAAGGCTTGAGCATGGGCTTGAATGCATTTAAAGGCCAAAATGCCAAAGGGAAGAATCACTTATGGAAGAGCGTAAAGAACTAGCAAGGCTGAGGATATAGCCCTGAGAGCTCAAATGCTAGGAAAAGGAAAAACTAGAAAGGGGAAAAGATGGCCTGAGGGCTCTCACAACAAAAAGAGGGAAAGGCCAAAATATCTTCAAGGGAGTTATTTTTAGTAGGTGAAATAGTGGATCAAGTGGATTTATAAAGCACACCAAATCAAGGATGCAATATGTTTTTCTTCCTAGAAGTAATGGAAAATTGGACCGTTGCACAAACATCAGAAAAAGGACTAGATGATCTAGACCCAGGAGAAGACATTTGAGATAAATTGACACACCATAGTTAAAACAGACACCCTGTTCTAGTATGGTCCCCCCTAATAGAACTAAAATGCATTCAAGGCATTGAATGCACACCATGGGCTATTCCATGAAACAAAGCACCAAGTCTTTCTTGGTTGCTATAGATTGTAATCTCTTTTATTGTTTTAATGGGATCTCTTTATTATCAAAAGCAAAACTCTACCTAAATTGAAAGGCATTGCTGAGACTTTGAGCTCATATTGTTCATCATATTTCTTTGTTTGAATCAGAAAGCAAGTTACTTTCAAAATTTTTGCTATTATAGCTTGTATCATTCTAGGAGATTGTTTTTATGTCTATTTCCTGAGTGTATTCTTGTTTATTCAAATTAACAAGCAGAGCTAGTGGAAGTGATAAGGAAGATGTCCTAAAGCCAATTACTTTTAGACTTTGTGTTGTCATAGTTGTCTTCAGTGTGTGTTTGTTTTTTGTTCCTATGTAAAGGACCTTGGGATGACTTTGTGCCCTCATTGTCCTTCATATTTCACTCTTTGGGCAGCTAAAGTGGAGACTTTGTGCTACACTTCATTCTGTTGGTTACTGTTCCCTATTACCAATTACTTGTCACTACCTGAAAGAACTCCTATTATCCCCTGCAAGATAACTTTTGAAAGAAGAGAAGTGCCTTCAGTGTCTTCAACAAGATTTTCTCCTCTGTTTGTGAACATCATCTCTAAAAAAAGAGAGATAGATGGTGTTATTTTACCCCTAAGTGTTATTTTCTGCTTATAGTTATAGTATATAGCTCCTCATATTTTATAGGGAACCTCCCCTTGATTAGAGGAGAGATTTGTCCCCTTTGTATGTGGTAAACCTACAACATTGGATGACTAATCTCCCTTGTTATGGATGATCAGAACTATTTTGCTCATCGGTATGCTGGTGACAAAATATTCACCCAATAATTTTTTGGTGACTCTACTGGGGAAGGACAAGCAATTTAAAGCCTCAAGCTTCAAGCTAAAGCAAGACCAATCCTTTTCCATTTATGTTTCGTAATCTGGAAACTCCATGTTATACCAGAAGCCAGAGAGTTCAAGGGGTTGTTGACTATGTATTTAAGTTGGTGCAGTAAGGGAATTTTGACTTGTTCCTTCCCCAACTTCAAGTTCAACAATCTAAGAGTGTTCCTCCTACCCGTACCAAGCCACCAACACAAGGTAGAGCTATTTTTTCTACTGTCAGTAGAGCTTTGCCTATAAGTACCCCCACCCAAATTTGTTATCCCTCTTTTTCATAATCCAATCATGGCAGTTCAAGGCCCCTAGGTAACTCTTTTGGCCCACTTAATTTGACTCCACCTCTACATGAACTTTCATGCAGCTCAAAGAAGAATTTCCCTAAATTCTTTGGGGATGGGAGAGTTCATCTTAATGAACACATTGCAGCCTTCAACATAGCCTGTGGTGTAATAGGAGTGGAATTTGAGGATGTGGTAATCAAGATTTTTGTGGAAACACTACAAGGTGCTGTTGTAGACTGGTTCTACCATTTGCAAGCTAGATCAATGATTGGCTGGGACACACTCAAAGCTAAATTTGAAGCCAATTTCAAGCCTGTAGAAGATGCACATGCCTTGCTGGCCTAGCTCACACAGATGAAGAAGGAACCTCATGAACCTATGAGGGATTTCATTGCAAAGTTTGACAAGCTGAGGAATAAGATTCTTGTAATTGCTCAGCCAACACTTGAAAACCTCAAATGCTTCATCATCAACTCACAGTGGCCTAAAGTGAGTTTTCTGCTGAGGCGTGATGGCCACATAGACCTTGAGGCTACTCAAGACTTGGCTACTAAGGTGGAAGATGACCTTATCTTGGTTGAAAAGATAAGGAGAGACCCAAATAAAGGTAAACCCTCTTCATCTTCTGAATACTCACCTACATCCACCATTGATCCAATGGTGTAGAAGCTAGCAAATGAATTGCTAGCCCTCAAAAAATAAATGGCACAAGGGATGTCATCTACTCCTTTATACAGAGATGTACCAAGGAGGACATTTTAGAATCAGTCCTACCAAGGTAATGCCACTAGAAATCAAGGGCAAGCAAATCATCTCCCTCCCCCTCAGAGGAATAATAACCTTGCCATTGAAGCACTTCCAACCAACTCAATGGTTGGATATCTTGAAGCTGAATCAGATTTCTCATTCTAGCCTGAGTTGAATCCTAAAGATGATGATAATCTCTTCACTAAAGAAGAAGAAGAATTAGTTGGTGAATCTAACATTGGTTTCCTAAATTATCAAGATGAACCTAGAAGTGAAGGTAATGCAGCTGAGGGATCATATGTTGTATTCACCTAGTCTAAGAATCAATCAACTCAACCAGCTGATAAGGAGAAAGTAGAGGGGTGACCTCAACCAACAATTTCAATTGCTAAGTGGGGAGCCACTCTACCTTTCTAGCCAAAGGACCTGGTGATTGCGAGAAAAGTAAGTACCCCAAACATTTTAGAACCTTCAACTTCACAGTCCAATTTTCCCCCTCCCAAAAATCAAAAGGATGAACTCCCATCCTCTACTCCTAGCTCATTCTAGACATTTGACATAATTGAACATATAAATAAAACCAAAATTCAAATGTCTAAATTTGAATTTCTATAGTCCCATCCTGAGCAATTAAATAAACTAGTTCATTGTGTGAAGAACTAAAATCTCCCTGTAGGATAAGCAATTCCCAAGGTGACTCGTGATTCCCCCAAGAATGCACCCACCAAGAACAACCTTGTCATTACTCCTCCTACTGCTCCTGGTAGGACTAAACCTTTTTATGTCTCATTGTTGATAAATAGACATCAGTTAAACAACTGCATCATTAATTCTAGAGCTTCAGACAATGTCATGCTTGCCAAAGTGGCTGAATCCATTAGCCTTACATTGACCA
Organism: Torreya grandis; assembly: GCA_037957365.1. Taxonomy (NCBI): domain Eukaryota; kingdom Viridiplantae; phylum Streptophyta; class Pinopsida; order Cupressales; family Taxaceae; genus Torreya; species Torreya grandis. The sequence continues at coordinate 2,571,396 of JARHVA010002019.1, forward strand.
AAACATTTGGAAGATGTTTCTCCATGGAAAACAAGCAAGTACCTCTATTGGGACAAATCAAAGATGCCCAATTTACATTTGCAACCTTTCCAAATAAAAAAATCAAGATGACTGTCTTGGTGGCCGATGTCCCAGCATCCTATGACATCCTTCTTGGCTGAAATTTCTATAAGGATGTTGGTGGTAAACTAAGCATGGACTTATCTGAGGCAAGGATCCCTGTCAAAGGTGTTATGAAGGGATTGCTTCCTAAAAAGAAATAAAAATATGTGGTTACCCAGACCTCAACACTTGAAGCTCAAATTCTATTTGAGTCTTCAAGCATGGGTAACTACTTTCTATCTATAGATGAAGTCCATGAAGCATCTGATGAAGCTCTTAAAAGTGTCAACTTGAAGATTATTTTAGTTGGAACAGTAGAAGAATTGGTGGAGTGTGATGTAAATGTGGAAAGATCTCCCCTTCCAAATGAAGAAGAATCCAAAGAAAAATTAGTATCAAATGAGGTATGGATTCTAGAATTTGATGGTAGCTGTTCCTCTACCATTTTAGGAGCTGGGTTTTATCTCTTCAAGGATATATTTTTCCTTCATCCTACAAGTTGTAATTTAGAAACACTAATAACACTACTGAGTACAAATCTCTGTTACTCGGGTTGAAGGTTGCTCAAGATGAAGATGTCAAACTCCTTCATGTATACGGAGATGCCAAACTAATGGTTTGTCAGATGTCTGAGGGGGATAATCAAAACATGTGCTGGACTGAACTAGCATAACAAGCTATGGTAGTGGACCATACTACTATACTCCAAAGTTAGCAAAAGGAACTCTTCATAGAGAGAGTAAGGAGTTATGATTTTTAGAGAGAAGACCACATCTTGCCATGGAACAAGAAGAGAGAGCTAAAAAGAGTGCACAGAAAATGTGATTCCTGGTGGAGAGTTCCATTCACTCATCACCAATTCTGGGACAAAATGGTTTCCTACTAGTTTATCATGATGAAACACCAATTTCATTGTCTCACAATGGGCAGTGTCTAAATCACTTCAATTCTTGAAGTATCAAATAAGTTCACCTATACATATGTATATTTATATAGCCTTTGTTTCTATTTTGTGCTTTTCATTTTTATTTTTGGCACCTTTCTTTTTTGGGTAGCATGAATCCATAGCCCAATGGCATACTTCAAGGCACCAAAGATTTTGGTTTCTACTCCCCTCAGTTGTTTCAAAATTTTAACTAAGGGAAGTTCCCCAACTGGAGCCAGTTGTTGTCCCCAAAAATGTCACTCATTTTTGGGACAACCTATGAACTATTTTGGTTCAACAGACCAAAATCCCCTCTTCATTTTCAAAAATTATTTTGAGCATTCAAGTTCTTCATTTTTCAAAGCTTTTTCAAAAATCTACAGACTTTGCAGGCTTGGAACTACGGACTTTGCAGGTTCATTTCTAAGGACTCAGTTTCTACAAACTTCACAGTAAGAAATCTATGAACTCCCCCAGTTTTATGGACTTGATCTATGGACTCTACAGGTGGAAGTACAAACTTCACAGATGGTTTCTATGGACTTTGCAAGATAGATTTCTATAGACTCTTTCAAAGTTAGAGAAAACTACGGACTTGGTTTCTACTGACTTTGCAGGCAAGCTCAAATCTATGGACTCTCAAAGCCTCAAAACTATGAACTCTATAGGCCAGTTTCTCACATCTACGGACTCCCCCAAATCTATAAACTCATTTATATGGACTCTACAGGTTGGCTTCTATGGACTCTACAGGAAAGAAATAGGTTCAACACTTAGCCATTTTTTCAATCGGGAAGTTCAAAGCGGTCTTCCAAGAGCCTGAAGGACAAGTGCCCTTGTAGAGGGTAGGCAAGGAGCAGATGAACCATTGCAAAAGTCTAAAGGATATTTCTAGGCTTGAACAGTCCTTGCGGAGGGCATAGTTCTCTTTCGAGAAAAGAATGTGGCAAAATTGATTAAGGCAATTCATTCGGACAAAAATTTTGAAGGAATTCCTTCAAACTTTTGTTCAAAGAAATAAGCCTGAAGTAAAAACAAAAGCCTACCAAAATAAAGCCCGATGGAAAGTAGAAGCAAGTGGGAAGAAACAACTAAGGAAAGGAACATTTCCTTCAGACAAAATGTCCAAAGGAATTCCTTCAAAAAATTTGTCTGAATGAAAATTATACCAAAAGAATAAAAACCTGAAGGCCACCTGATAGATCCTAAAGGGTAGGTAGTACCCTCGTAGGGGACACTCAACACTCAAAAAATGAACTATCTTTCAAGACCCCAAAGGGCAAGTTCCCTATGAGAAAGATCAAACCTCAAAGTGCAGTGGAAGTTGTCACGTGTACCTTATAAAGTCAAAGTGAAAGCTACCAAGTGTCATCTACTGAGACATAGTTTTTAATAAGTTTCAAAGCTACGAAACGTGCCACATGTTTTGTTATAACTCTATGGAAGCCACCAGGTGTCAACATCTGTAGTTTCTTCCTTTTGCTTCATTATTGAATAAGGATTGTGGTGCACCCTAAGTGAGTTGCTAAAGTGAGCGAAGCGCACCAAGTGTCATCATCCATGTGAATCTAAATGAGTCTCAAATGTTTCTATTGTATTTCTAAAGCTCATTAAAAGCTACCAAGTGTCATCTCCCATAGGACTCTCAAAAGGTATCTAAAGCTTCTATAAGTTAAGCAGATGCTGCCAAGTGTCCTCACCAATTTCATAGTGGAAAATGCCACACACCACTTATTAAGATCAATAAAAAGTGGCTAAAGCAAACAAGAAAGCTGAAGGAATTATCAAGGAAAGTGATAGGCCCACAGATGTCAAAATTCACAACAACAAAATATTCATTGATCTTTGAAGGCTTGAGCGTGGGCTCGAATGCATTCAAAGGCCAAAATGCCAAATGGAAGAATCACTAATGGAAGAGCATAAAGAAACAACAAGGCCGAGGATATAGCCCTGAGAGCTCAAATGCCAATAAAAGACAAAACTAGAAAGGGAAAAAGATGTCTCAAGGACTCAAATCATAGTAAAAAGAGGGAAAGGCCAAAATATCTTCAAGGGAGTTATTTCCAGTAGGTGAAATAGTGGATCAAGTGGATTTTTGAAGCACACCAAATCAAGGACGCGGCCTATTTTTCTTCCTAGAATTAATGGCAAATTAGATAGCTATGTAAACATTAGAAAAAGGACCAAATGATCTAGTCTTAGGAGAAGACATTTAAGATAAATCGACATGCCATAGTTAAGACAGCTACCCTATTCCAGCATGGCCCCACATGATAAAACTAAAAATGCATTCAAGGCATTGAATGCACAGCATGGGCCATTCCATGAAACAAAGTGCCAAGTCTTTCTTGGCTGCTATATATTGTAATCTCTTTTATTTTTTTAAGGGGATATCTTTATTATCAGAAGCAAAACTCTACCTAAATTGAAAGGCATTACTGAGACTTTGAGCTCATATTGTTCATCATATTTCTTTGTTTGAATCAGAAAGCAAGTTACTTTCAGAATTTATGCTATTATAGATTGTATCATTCTAGGAGATTGTTCTTATGTCTATTTCCTAAGTGTATTCTTATTTATTCAAACTGACAAGCAGAGCTAGTGGAAGTGATAAGGAAGATGTCTTGAAGCCAGTTACTTTCAGACTTTGTGCTATCATAGTTGCCTTTAGTGTGTGTTTGTTTTTTGTTCCTATGTAAAGGACCTTGGGATGACTTTGTGCCCTCATTGTCCTTCATATTTCACTCTTTGGGTAGCTAAAGTGGAGACTTTGTGCTACACTTCATTCTGCTGGTTACTGCTCCGTGTTAACAGTTACTTGTCATTACCTAAAAGAACTCCTACTATTCCCTGCAAGATCACTTCTAAAAGAAGAGGCCTTTAGTGTCTTCACCAAGATTTTCTCCTCTATTTGTGAACATCATCTCTGAAAAAAGAGAGATAAATGGTGTTACTCTACCCCTGAGTGTTATTTTCTGCTTATAGTTATAGTATATAGCTCCTCATATTTTATAGGGAACCTCCCCTTGATGAAAGGAGAGATTTGTCCCCTTTGGATGTGGTAAACCTGCAACTTTGGATGACCAATCTCCCTTGTTGTGGATGAACAGACCTATTTTTCTCATTGGTATGCTGGTGACAAAATATTCACCCAATAGTCTAAGTAGTGTTTTCTCCTCATTAAATGTTAGAGGTGTTCTCAGTAGGAAGTAGGTGGAGATAGGTTCTACAAGTGTGGAGTGCAGTGCATCTTTGGTGATCATTAGTAGAGATATGGAGTTATTGGTGTTGAAGATTTATTGTAAATTATTGTCATATCAGACTAGGTGGGAGGCCCACATTTTTTTGGTATGTATCTATAGTCATATAAAATGTCACTTGAGACCACCCATCCCTAGCTTAGCCTTGAACATATCTAAGGTCCTCTTTTAACCCTTATCCAACTTTTGTGTAGGTATTACACATCCTTAGACATCCTAAAATTAGTCTCAGACCTTCCCCTAGGAATATATGCCCCTAATTCCCTAACATCTACCACTTGGACACTAACATGCCCCTTTGGACACTAACACACTGCGCAGTGACCAAGGGACCATGCTAGTGTCCCTTCCTAATTTCAACCCCAATTTTTTTTTTTAATTCCTAAGATACCTAAGGTTGACCTAGACCTATTTCAAACTCTGCACAAGTACCACATCAATATAAATACACTAGTTTATCTCTTTACCCAATAAATAGAAATCAAATGCAAATACTAATGAATAAGCTTAGAATAAATGGTGCACAATCAAGGTCATTGATCCCTATTCTATGCTACTTTTGCATACAATCATTTACAACCATCTTATTCTTAGAACACACAAATTTTCAATCTCAATCCTCACTCAAAGAACTCAAATCAACACTCATACTAGCATCACTTTCACTTGCACTTAGATTGGGATAACTACATCAGGTTTGATCCCCTTTCAAGTTATTGGTATGTATGAAACTCTCAACATAATAGGGTGTTGAGGACGTCCAGTCTACCCATCTAACATCACATTTTTGATAATTTTGCTCTTCAAATACCCTAACAACATGGAAGTCTAGGGTTTGCTAAAAAATCAATCAAAAATAGTGTACAAATAGTGAATTAGGTCTCATCCACATAGGGACATGCAAAATAGACTCAGCTAGAGGTACACCTAGAAGATCACACAATTTTTTACATAGGGACACTAACACACCCCAAGTAGACATTAGCATAATGTAATAATGTATAAGTTATTATTCTATTGTCCAAGAGGGTTTGTGACACCTATATTCTATTTGTGACACTAAAATTAGATTCCACACCAATTTTCATCCCCCATATCATCCATCTTAATTAGTTTCCATCTAAGTACTTATTTATGTTAGTCATTGTTATTTTTACAATAATTAATTAGGTTCATTATTGTATAATTAGTGGTTTTATATATTTCATAGTTATCCCTTAATTTACTATCCCATCCCTTTAATAACCTAGGGTTTTAAAATCCATAAATTCTTTAAAATTTAAATCATTTGGTAAACCCAAGTTACTTTGAATATTACAAAAACCCTTGCCCTATATGCTAATAATGTTTTTCCCATTTGTTTCCTATTTTTAGTGGTTGTGTTAGGGTTTTTAGACTTGATATATTCTACCCTAACAACCCTCTTCCAAGATGTATTTCCATGTTTCATGGATAAATAAAAGTCTTTTCCTCCTCCTCATCTCCAAGAGGGTGATAACTACTTTCCCTCTAACCAAGTCCATGCTTCACTCCTCCAAGAGGTGAGGTATTATATATTAATATTTAAAATTTATATACTCATTCTATCCATACTTTAAACCCTTCCCTACCCATATATTGCATTTAGGATGTGTGCTCGCATGTTCAATCAGAAGCAAGTAGGGTTTGCATTTGTGAGACCCTAAGGGATAAAATTATCAGTATGAGAAATCTAATTTTAGAATTAAAAAATCAAAATCAGATATTACATGAAAATATTATAGTATTAAAAAATTATATTACAAAACAAAAGCCTCTAGGGCACACTAATGTCAATCATGTATATGCATTTTCACCTAGTAAATTTGTGGCAAGCAATGTTACATATCAAAACATGAAATCAAAACAAAGTAAATCTACAATTAATGATTCATAAATTACACAAAGATTTACTAAAATCTCAATTGATAATTTAAGGTAAATGATTAAAGATAAGTTGATCAACTTACCTCCTCTACATATAGTAAGGATATTTAGAAACTATTGTGGACACCATAGAATGTATGGTCATCACACAAATTCATGTTTGGAATTGAAAAATCATATACAACACATCATTACTAATTAGGAAACTATTCAAGATAAATCAATTTAAGAAATCCACAATGATACAAGAACATATTAAAAAAGGATCAAATTAAAAAATAGTAGAAAAGTGGTTACCAAAGCATAACTTAGAACAACAAAAGGTTCACAAATCAAAATCAAGTCAATAAACAGTACAATAAGCATAGGTAAAGAAAGTGAAGGATATAAATATACCTCTCCAAATGAGGTCCCACTTGTGAAATAGTATGGGTTTGGTCAAAACTATCTACAAAAATTTGATTATCAAGGTCAAGGGTTGGGAAAACAGGCGCAAGGCATCACTAATCCTATTCTTGAAGTTGATAAAGTTGGTCAAAAAGGATTGGGATTTATGGAACATACTAAGGAAAATCATCCATAGATACATTTTATCAAGGTAAAATATCTAGATACATAGGTAATGTTACAAAAATATCAAGAAATTAAGTTGTACATTTTAAATTAGGCTAAACAAATAACCATTCTCAAAATAGGGTTTCTAATAATATAGTCTTTAAATCAAGCTATACCTATAGTGGATATAGTTTTAGATGGAAAGATCCCAATCATTCATCTAGATGTTACTAATCAAAATGAATAAGATTATTGGAATAACCCATATTATTATGATACAGACCATTCATAAAGTGATGATGCCACCTATGTTACACAAGGGCATCCCATTGATGACATGTTGGGATTTTATCACCATTCCTTGCTAGCATACAAATTCTTATCCATAACTCTCTCCTTCTACACCATTTCACTCTTTTCCATCCTACTTGTACATAGTTTCATTTACCCCCAATTTCCTTATACATAGTTTCATTTATCATGCTTCTTGTATATATTTTCCTTTATCTTGATCCTTATACCTAGTTTCATTTTCATGATTGATTTTACATAGATTATATATAGACAATACAAAAACAATATAATATGTTCAAAACACAAAATAATTTAAATATTTCTCAAAAATAAAAAATTTAGATTTATTGCATATCCATGTTTACATTCTTTATATACTTATGAGGTACTACATATGCTAGTTATGTTAGTGTAGTTAGTTTTATCATACATACATGCTTCACTTGTTCTTTTTGAGTGTCCACAAAATTTTAAAATACTTAGGTCTAACACATTTATCCAAATTTTCTACTATTTACCCAATAGGTGCACATACATAGCTACACTGATTTAACATTTATACATTCATCCCTTGGGGTCATCCTATACATAGTTCCTACTTTACCAGGTTACATCATTCTATACTACACTAATTTTTTTGAATAATAATGCTATAGACTTCATTTATGTACATCTTTGATCTTATATGGATTTATACCACATGTTCATGTATATTTTCATTTATAGCTTTCCTAGTTTATATTTGATTGTGTCTCTTTGATTCTACATATATTTGAGGGAATTTGAATATGTCATTATTCTATGGCTCTACGCCACTTCCCTTCATTTTATGTATCCTTTGGACATGTGACCATGTCCTTATGTGTGCTTTCTTGATTATGTATTCAGATATTTGAGCATGTCCTTCCATGTGGCTCTAAGCGAATCTTTCTTGCTCTATGAGTATGTGTAAATTTGAACATGTCCTTGTATGTTTGATCTTTCTCAAATTTAGTGACATGTGCCCATGTCCCTTATATTGTGGCTCCTTGGCCTACTTTGTGTGCCTCATATGTGTTGAATGTATGCTTTCATGTATGCATCATGGTCATGACACTTATCTATTACTTTTTGATCTCACACTCAGTTTGCTTTGGCATGAGTGTTATCATGCATCTCCCCTTCCTTCTTTGGTGCCTTGATAGACATCATGCCCCATACCCTTAGGTAGTTTACAAAAATTATATCCAAATTTTTTTCCATACACATGCTTACATTATTATACCTATCTTCAAAACCTTGTGAATGTTAGATCTAACATACGTCATTCATTACCAATTTATGATTAATCTAGTTTACATTTTGATCTCATGTATACACATTATATTGGTTTATCACATAGATATCATATATTTTTAGACTAACACAAATCATGCAGAGTTTTTATTTTGAGGAAAAATATTACATAGGTAAAACAACTCCCCTTAAAAGAGGGGGCATTCACAAGGGTTTGTCATAGATATCAATCCATCTAAGTAATCTCAGAGTATAGTTTTTATCATACATACATATATTATAGAGCTCAAATTTAATAAAACATAGTGGAAAATATTTAGAGAGAGATCAGAGTTAGTTGGGAAAAAAAATAACATAAAGGACACTAGCATGCCATAGAAGACCCTGGCATGGTGCACTACTATCTAAGGGATCATGATATTATCTAGTATCCCTATAAATAGGAAAATATAGATTGACATAAGAAAACAATAGTTATAATTTAGATTTACATAGTTACAGTCACAGGTTATTAGATTTTATGAGTTTATGCTCAAGTTTATGTAGAATCATACTAGGTTTACTTAGATTGGGGGCATCATATGTGGCATGATTTCTCCTATTTTAATTGTAGATATGTTTAGATATAGATTGTTATAACTTAGTCTATAATCCATATGCATAGATATCAAATTGGGGGCAAGTGCATGGCATATTATTTTTGTATACTTACTTATGCACCAAATGATCAAATGGAATGGAAAATTACATGTCATTATCTACATCATATAAAATAGACACCATATGTTCCATTTATTCACCATATTGATGCCTCATTCCATCTATAATGGTTTAAATTTTTGCATAGTCTTTATGCTACATTTTAGAGTGTCTAAGAGCCCCCTAGGATATTTTACATTTCAAAGATTTTGAGTGGCCTCAAAAGCCATCCTATATAGCTTCATGACATCACACAGTTTTAGTTTTAGTCACAGATGCATCTAATTCACATGGTTAGGAAATGATGGAGTCATAGCCTACTTAATTTCTTGATTCACCTACATAAGAAGGTTAGGCAAGCCATCAATCCAATCCAAGTATTCATAGTTCAAAATCCATTAATCAGGGGTGGGAAATGATGGAGTTAAAACTAGATTGAGTTCTTGAGCCACCCACACATGAGGATTGATGAATCCATCATACCAGTCCAAGATATTCACCAATTTGATTACTAGTTACACACAAATAAAGGATGTCACCAGGTTTTTTCATTGGTTCACATACCCAAGAAGGTGTATTCATTCCTTTCCTCTCTCTCGTATCTCTTTATTCAATTTTATCTTTGCATTTTATATATCTTAAGGACTAATTCATTCATGTTTCATTTACATGATACATAATAGATCATTCTTCACAAAAGCATATCTATATTCATGGAATTAACCTCATAGGTATGTCTAGGTACACTTATTTTATCTTTATCCTATTCATTATGTTTTGTTGCATTTCTAGAATAAAGGTGGGGAGGGGCAAATGTAGTCATATAAAATGTCACTTGAGACCACCCATCCCTAGCTTAGCCCTATACCTATATTAGGGCCTCTTTCAACCCTTATCTATCTTTTGTGTAGGTATTACACATCCGTAGACATCTCAAAATTAGTCTCAGACCTTCCCCTAGGGATCCAAGCCCCTAGTGCTCAAGTTTTATCACCTGAACACTTTTGTGCCCTTTTAGACACTAGTGCATTGCACTAGTGACCAAGGGACTGCACTGGTGTCCCTTGCCTAATTTCAACCCCAATAGATATATTTTCAATTCTTATGATATCTAGGGTTGACATAGACCTATTTCACACTCTACATAAGTACCATATCAATATAAATACATAACTTTATCCCTTTACCTAGTAGATGGAAATCATATGAAAATACTAATGAACAAGCTCAAAACAAGTGGTGTACAATCAAGGTCATTGATCCCTATTTTTCCCTACTTATGCATACAATCATCTAAAACCATATTAAGCTTAAAATACATATATTTCCAATCTCAAACCTCACTCAAATCAATCAAGTTGGCATTCATACTATCATCACTTACACTTTACCAACACTTAGATTGGGATAACTACATCGAGTTTGATCCCTTCTCAAGGTATTGGTATGTAGGAAATTCTCAATAGAGTAAGGTGTTGAGGAAATTCAACCTACCTTGATAACATCACACTTTTTCTACTTATGCTCTTCAAATACCCTAAAAACATGGAAGGATAGGGTTTTATCACAAATGAGTCAAAAATAGTGCATAGACATTGAATTAGGGTTCATCCACATAGACATAGGCAAATTAGACTCAGCGAGAGGTGCACCTAGAATATCACACAATTTTATACATAAGGACACTAGCATGAAATAACTGGACACTATCATAGTGTGCTACTTTTTAAGATATCACACTACTAAACAAGAGGGTTTCTGACACTTAGATCCTATTTGTGACACTCATATCAGCTTTACACCATTTTTTAACCCCTAGATCATCTTAGTCATTTTATAGATAAGTACTTATTTATGTCATTCATTACTATTTTTAAAATTATCAATTAGGTTAATTCTTGTACAAATTAGTGGCTATATTTATTTAATATTTATCCCCTAATTTACTCTTCCATCCCTTTAACAACCTAGGGTTTTAAAATCCATAAATCCCTTAAATGTTAAATAAGTATTTTTTTGTTTTTTGGTTCATGACTTGGTATGACCGAAATGGTTGTGTTTATAATATTTTATGTTTAGGTTGTTTTAGTATGCCTATATATTTTTCTAAGTTATTTTTCTCCTAACCTTGGTGGTATTAGTTGTATCAATATTCCAGGTCATATTTTTAAGCCTTTTTTGTTTAATATAAACAGGTAGTAGACCCAAAAACCCTCATATCTATCAAAAAAATTATATTTTATGACATTATATATAAAAATCAATCCATTGATTCTATTTTTAGAGTGATAAAAATAAATAAAGCTGTAATTCCTAAAGAATATATATAATATACTAAAATAACTTATATAATTATTTTTTGAATTTCAAATTTTATAATTACTTCATCAAATACTTTCCTAAATAATTGGGGGCCTTAAATCATTCAAAAATATCAAATATATATATATATATATATATATATATATATATATATATATAATCAATGATTTTCTATACAAAATTCACTTTCAGTCATCATGTTTTGTAAATGATTGATAGACAATATGTTACTAAAATTTGATAGACATGACATTGAAAGTATGAATAGATTTTATAACACATCTCGATGGAGTATAAATAACAAGACTAGAAAAGAGTCTTAAATTTAATAGCAATAAATTAAATCAAGGGATTAATATTATACATTTTAAATGAATATTAAAAACTTTTATATTTATAACTAAGTGAAAACTTCCATGTAAAATTAATCTAGCCTCATATTTAAAATTTAATATGTTTTACTAACTTAATTATATTAACATGAAGTTTAAAATATGTGTTCTAACTTAGAACTTTATTTCACTACTAATGTGATCCATTATTTACAAAATAAGGTCTTAAGTTTTTTTTCATTATTATTCTACAATGAAACATGAAACATCAATGAAGAAATAAAAAATACATTTTGTAATAATGATTAGAGTCTTATAGTCTTTGTAGTCAATAAATTTTACGTACATCTATTTTATTTATTTTTAAAAAGTTTATTTATAAAATAATTCACATAATATATTTTTTTGAATCATGTTTTATTAAATCTATTTCTTTTATTTTTAGGACTTTATGTATAAAACCATGTTTGTGTTAGAATATAAATGTGATCCTATTTATTAAAATAAATAGTCATTTTACCTCATTCTATTTTAAATGTATTTTTTAAGCCCATTGGTTGGTTTTAATAAAAATGTTCTTATCCTTTTCTCTAAGAAATTTTAATATTATAAACATGTAGTAAAACCCAAATATCACATTCTAAAGTTATTTGTTTTAGAGACACCCTAACATCTCCCTCTAAAGATGCCTACCAAATTCAAATTCAAATACGACATAAGGGTTCTAAACTTGATGAAAAAAATCTTAGGAAAATTTAAGGTGACTTAAAGGTGATTTTAATAGGTAACTTTTTATATTCTAAATTTTATATTGATAAGATTTTTCAAGACATGTATTAAGGGATATTATATCTCTTGAAGGTATAATAGTAGGAGTTATAACTTTAGGAGCTATAACTTGAGAATTTAAAATTGTAAAAACCATAATTATATGTAGTGAAAAATGTATTGGATAGCACATGAGGTTTAATAGTTTTAGTTTTAGGAAGAATTTAGGTAATGTCTCACATTATTTATGATATTGGATAGGTAACTCATAATGTGTGCCATGAATACTATATATTTTGGAATCATGGAAAATTTTATTGAATTGATGTAATGTGGATGTGACTTCTCTCATTTTATTATAACCATGGTTATCCAAGTAATAGATTATAAAATGTCCCACTATCTCATAATAATAATAATAATAACTATATTAATAGGGTCTTGGGACACATAGTGGTTGGTAATGTGATACCACTAATGAATGTCCATATAAGACCATCATAAATCTTAAAAATAATTAATGTGTTAAGTAAATCTCGATAAGTATACTACCTATTAGCTATAAATGACATTGTAATTAAATTTTAACTATAACCATTATTTATAATTATGATACATAATTAAATTTTGACTTGAAACATTATTATTATTATGTTACATGTAATCATATAATTTTAATTGATAAAATCATGTATAAATATTGGATCATTATTAATATAATTTTTTGGAATCATGTTGTCATGAAAAATTAACCATACAAATAATACCATCTAAGACATGTGCATTAAAAATATTTGGTTGATGTGTATGTAATATCATGTGAACATTTCCTCTTTTCCTATTATCCTGATTTGGAAGTGGATTTTAGAATATTTATAAATATTGATTACCCATAGTGACATATTCATTTGATGTTGTGTTATCACCTTCAACATGTAAACCTTTACTATAAATTAAATTTTTCATCTTATTTATCAATTAATATTATCGATTAGTAGTATATGCTAACGATCTATGGTACTCAAAATATGCATATATGTCATAGCCTCTTTGAAAAGGATAATACATATCCAACTCACATTGTAGAGGTAAATATATCATGTTACAATCAAGCAAGAATTTAATCACATGGTGAGGAGGCTCAAATAACTTTGTAAATTTATTACATTCTCTAAAATGTAAAATGACTAGCCTATTAATTGGTTGTGAATCTGCATAACTTACATTTTTTTCCTCATTCTTATCTTAAAAAGTTTTAGGATCAATAGCCTTAACTTTGAAAGCTGAATTATCTTGATATTCAAAGTTGTAAGAAAAGGTGAGGCCATTATACCCATATTTTACCATGTTAGCCTCTAAAATATTAATCTAAAAGTTGATAATTATATATAAAAGGTCATTAAAATATTGGTATGTGCTAAACATAACTTTTTTTTGAGTGGTTAAAGTAAGCTATTAGAGAAAATGTTTTTAACTTGTTTAAATATTTGGTAAGATATTTTTTTAAGTGTGATCTTGAACCAATGGAAATAATCACTAACATTATCATTATCTTATTTAAGTTAATAAAACATAACCATTTGACTAATGTTTATTTAAAAATAAGATAAAAATATATCAAGGGTAAGTGCATGGAGTTGGGGGATAATTCTATAGACATTTACCATAACGTGATCATGTTAATTAATAACACAGTCATGTTATTTAATTAGCATGATCATATTACTTAAGTCTAGGCTCAATATTGTTAAGTCATAAAGTAATCACATTATTAAATAACATGATCACATTATATTAAACATGAATGTGATCATGTTATTAATGGTAATGTGATCGCATTAATAACATGATCACATTCCCTGTGTCATAAAAATAAATAAGGAAACCCAAACCCAAAATTATTCATTTTGAATTCATATTTCCTCCTCCTACCTTGTTATGTGATTGTGTTTTGCTAAAAAGAGTGCCAAGAAGTGTCAATAAGTGTTATGAAGCAGATAAATTCACCCCATAGGCCTATTGATCGATGATGCCACCATGTAGGAGAGGCAAGACATTAAAATCTTCTCTATTGAACCCTAATTTTTAATAATTTTCATTGTTTAACCAATGTTTTTTATTATAATTTATTTTTTCTATTATTTTTTCCTGTTAACCCTCCCAACCCTCCAAAAAACTCTCAGCTTGCTCCTCCTCCTAACCCTCCATAAAACCCTATTGTTCCTCATATCCCTCTACCTAACCCTCCCATTGTTCCCCAAAACCCCCTAGTAGTTAAGAGTTTTTAATTGACAACATTGTTAGAAAAAAAATTGAAATTAAAGACCTAATTGATAGAATGAGAGATCCCAATTTGACCAACCCCCACCACACCCAACTAGTTGATTCCCTACAAACCTTATTAGGTTAAATTATGTTAAATTAACTTGATAAAAAGTCAAATTAACTGATATAAATCATATAGGGATAGTTTTAGGGCTTATTATGCTAACAAATTATCAGCCCTTCAAGTCAAGAATTTGTAAATTTTAAAATCTAACATTTGCACCCTAGTCATTGACCCAGCCACCAATGCCCCCTTTCTCGTAACGACCAAACATTTTCCTATCAATCGCTATATACATAAATTAATCATGAATAATTTTTAGGATTGATGGTGGATGGTATTTGACTATCCACCATGTAACAACCATGAGGTCCCATTATATTTTTTGAGGAAACTCTACTATGAGTTTGTCCTCAACTGGATTCGCAATTATTTTGATTTTAGTGAGTTTCAGGGCTGAGGAAAAGGCTTTGTGTAGGATAGACCAAGTGAACATCATGAACCTAATTAGCTTGCATGGATTCATATTTAAAATCCTCTTGAGATTGAGATCCCCTTCATGATTTAGCAAGTCATGGAGATAGACACTCTCCATGCTCTTAGTTCACTCACTGATATACTTGTTTAGCATACGATTAAACTTTCACATAGTGATGCTACAAATACACCATAATATACCTAACCCCAACCCCACCCTTATAGTTCATGTGGAGCTATATGAATGAGACCTTTTGATGATGATGGTTGTAGTGGTTCAAATGGCTTAGATCATATTCCTATGAGTGATGAGTTTTTACATTGCACATTTGGTGTGTAGACATCAATCACTACATAGATGCAAGTATGTTTTATATAAATGTCATGTTAAATTTAAGTTATATTTGAAAATTTAATTTTTAAGCTAATAATTAATTTACATAAAAATTTAATAAAATATATATGTCATTTTTTATGTCACAAGAGGTGATGGTTCCTTCATCCTCACAGCTAGGATTTACAACATTCAATTTGTCATTGTCATTATTTTCATATTCAGATCCAATTTCTAGGTCATCCATCCATGATACCATTTGCCTCTATTTTTCTCTTTATATTTGTTATGACTACAATTGTTTACATATACATGTTGATGAGTGATGTGGAATGCGATTTATATACTTTTGTGTCTCTTACTCATACCTACGTGGGTGATGTACCTCTCACAATTTTTGGATAGATGGATCCTAACCTCCCCTAGCCCTAAAAATCTCATTAAGAGTCTTCACCTAAGACTCTAAACCAACCATATTTTCCTCTAGGCCAACTATCTCTCTCTTATTATGAGGTAACTCCACATATGTATGATAATTAGGGAGAAAAACAAATGTATGCATGATTATTCACACATGGAGAACTGCATCCACAAAAATATTATTGAGGCTCAAATAATCCTCTCCTAAAAACTCCTAACCAAAGTTTCTTTCATCATACTCCACCACTAAGCGATTCACTCTAAAATCATATAACAAGAGAAGACATTAGATCTTCAGTCACATAACGAAATAATAACTAAGTGATAAATTACAAAGTAACTAAAAATAAACCAACTCACTAATTTATTTGGGTAACTTCATATTAGTCTAGGTATAATTCATAATTGGACCTCATCTTTGCATTCTCCTCCTATCTTGTTGGTTCCTCTCTAACAAGTATATTCTCACCCTTGTTTCCCCATAAACTTCATCTCCTCACCCTATATCCTATGCTTGTTTCTACATCTAAGTATCCACATATTATGGTGGTGGTTGTACTTAATGTTGGCATCCTACCATAATTACAACCTAGACACAGGATATTTTTCTAATTGTACTCCTTTGATTATTACTCTCCCAATATTGTCTACGATGGTAGTAGAGTGTCTACATCATTCACAAAATATCCTAAAATACCTTAATACAATAGATATACCAAATATATCATTGTCAGTGTGTCCACTGCTCATGGAAAGTCTCTTAATGATGGCATACCTATCCAAATAGAAGCCTTGATGGCCCCCACTATCCCAATCTCTAACCCTCACTAGTAAGGGGTCATGTACATATACACCTAGCCCATGATGAGTGTAGGGGTCATGTTCTCATATACCAAAGTATGAAACCCAATTAAAAAACTTACCTCTATCACAATTCTCTATCAAGGCCACAACCCTACCTATAGCCAAAAAGCCTAGTATCCTAATCACAACCTTGAAAATGATAGTCCACTCTTAAGGGACTTTAGGAAAATTAATTTTTTTTACATGACACACCCTAGTTGGTGAATAGGCCAAGCAAAGGAATCTACTAGATGGGACAAAAATTCCCACCTATACAATCCAGAGTATCCCTATTATATATAGTGTGTCCAAATCATTAGTCATTAATTTATCTATAATCTTAGGAATTCAATCATACTTCATCACTCTAATCGATCAAATGTAGGCCCACATTTTTAAAACAAAATTTAAAATATCCCTAAATACTCTAAGTTAATCTTGAAAATTTATCCAAAAGGAATTAGTTACGAGGGTCCAGACCTAAGTTAAACCCCTATTTTTAGAAAAGTAATAAATCAACAACCAATATAGTCCAACATGTAATATATCATAAATTGAATATATTGACCCAAGTATATTTATATTTATCAATTTGAAAATAAAATAAAATAGTATATTATATATTCCCTTTCATAGTTTTAATCCTCTAATTTTGGTTTTTGTACAAATTTGTTGCTCTAACACTTTAATAGATGGGTTATAATTTCATATCTATGTGTATTTTCATTTGCATGCTTGTATTATTCTTTCCTATAATGTGTCATTGCATTCATGTACTTATATAGACATATATTTTATATGTACAAGTGCTTATATTAATCATTTTGGTTTCCATATATAAGATTGTATGTTCTTTATATAAAACTAAGTGAGACCTTGTTTACATGAATAGTTGATGGCTGGTACTGACACTCCTCCCTCTCTACAAGTTGAGATAGACATATGTATTACTATTGCAATGTCATCTACACAGGCACCGATAGAGGTATATATTTTTCATGTAATTTTGAATTGTAAAAATAGACTTATTTTAATAATTTTAGTATATGTGTACTTAGAGTAAATATAGCTTGTGTTTATGTATTGTATATGCAGGGTTTCCTATGATAGATGATAGTCCCAGTCAAATGATGATTGGGGAAACTTCTCATGTTCATCCCATATTTGAGATTCCTATTTGGAAAACTGAGCTTGATATTGACTTGATTGAGTGTGAAAAATAGATTGAATAGGATCATGAGCTTGCAAGAAGTGTACATGTTTAAATGATTTTTTTATTATAGTTTAAAATTAATTTATTAATCATTATTTGAATGTATTTTATGTTAATTTCATAATAATTATTATATTTGAATAGGGTCAACTTCAATATAACTATGAATATAGGATCTGCAGTCGGACCTTAGATCAATCCAAGGCGTTGGAGGGGTCTCCATCTACTAGTAGGGCATCCCAAGGAGAGTCTTCTTCAAGCAAGGAAAAGAGAGGGAGGATATTTTATGAATAGGATGTCTTACACATGAGATGTACTTGTGTGTATTCTTAGATGGCAATTGATGCATGTTTAGCATTGTATATATGTATATGAAATTCAACCAACATTAGATACTATATTGGTAGATATAATTTTTTGTATGGCTAACATGGCCCAATTTATGTTTATTCACATTGGACATGTATGTGCCTATATTGTATGCCTATCATGTCTTGGTCTATATAATTTATATTTAGTTTTTATTTCATTGTGTGTTATTATATAGTGTTGTTTTGATCTTCCAAATTATTATCTATATTGGATCTTATATTTAATGTTATACGTGCACAAATGAGGATTAAAAATTATTATTTTTAATGCTATAAATCTTGGATCTTACATATTTTATTAAATTAAAGTTTTTAAATTTTATTTTGTGTAGTGGAAATGACCAATGACACTCTTATCACTTAGGCTTAATGGCCTTCTTCTCTTTATACCTACTTCTTGTACACTTTTGATGCAGAGCTTTCTCAATAGATTACAAGTTTTTAGGATCTTGATAAAATGTATTTTTATCTAATCTTATGTATTCACTTATTTTCTACCTCAAGACTCTTTATCCTACTCATACAACACAATTCCAACTTTTGAACCCCTCTCTTTTTAGCCTTTATCTTGGCTTGTAACCCTATTTTACAAAAAACCTTGTGTTCTATTCCATACATAGACTCTTCAAGGAAAAATAATTAGGTTTTTGACAACCCTTTTCCATTCCATTACCTCACACAAAATATTGGGTTAGGTTCCTTTTCAAAATCTTGTACCTCTAGGTTTACTTGACACTCCAATTAGCCCTCCAAATGCACAAAGATCCAAGGTTCAACCATTATAGAGACACTTTGACCAAAAAAAAACTACATTTTACCACCCTTTTGGCCAATCCTACTTTTTAATAAATTTTGGTCCTCAACTCTTCACCTAAGTTTAACTTTCTTCTTTAGCCTCTTTTTCACTAGGTCTTTTAGGCTAGTTGACTACCTACAGGGTAGTATAGTACAAAATATAGAAGGTACAAGTATGAAATCATTTTATTAATTTAATAGACCTTAATACACACTATACTATAATTTTAGGAATTTTTAAGGGTTTAATCTCTTCCTATGGTTAAAACCCTAAAAGTCAAGGTTTGTAGCAAATGTATAGGCCGAGACTAAAAATAATTGCATATAATGTTCAAACAAGACTATCAAGACAATATAATGCTTGGATTATGTTTGTCTAACATTATTAAAACTTTTTAATTCAATTATAATGTTCTCATAACACTTAGGGCATTCACAAACAAGAAATCTCAATCATTCAACATTGTATTTTGTATGTTAGAAATAGGGGTATGTAGGGTCTCTAGATTTTTCAACATCAAATGACTCTATAACTGACAATAGGTTTATCACCACCTTATATAACCATTATAAACCCTTATCTATCACTTTTTGAATCAAATATAATATTTAATACAAGTATTATGTATATAAAATTTTGAGTTTAGGACTGTGGACTTTCAATGAGAAATAACTATGATCAAAATGAAACTTACAAACTCTTGTCCATTTGTATGTTATAACAATATAAAAATATAACTCTTCATATGTATTTTATCTCCATATTCTCCACAAAACTCAAAATAAGGAAAGATTGAATACTCATACTCTTCACCATCTACCTCGAATGGAATGTGAGGTTACAAAACCAAAACTAACTGTTAAACCAAAACATGGTATAGATAGGGTTTATATATTCTAGAGGTTAATAGGTCAATTAATCAATGCCACCTAATAGATCAATGGGTCAATAGGTCAAAGTTGTCAAAATTATCAAAGTTGTCAAAATTGTCAAAGTTTTAAAAGTTGTCAAAATTATCAAAGTTTTCAAATTTTTCAAAGTTTTCAATAGGTCAATAGGTCAATTGATCAATTACTCATTAATTTTATAGGTCTCTAGTTTAAGTTGTCAAAGTTGTCAAAGTTGAAGTTGTGGTTGCATAACTCTAGTTATGATGCTTCATGGGTGAAAAATGGCATCACCAGCACATCTAGGGGGTAGATAACATCTAGGACCAGGTTCTTAGCCTCCCATTAGCTTGATTGACAAACCCACCACCCATTCTGGCCTCAAGAACACCCTTCCTAATATAAGAAAAATGCAGTTTTTTAGCATAAGTTTAAACACACAAAATAAAAACTATAAGTCATTTTTGTGAACTATTAGATCCCTCACATACCCCCTTAAGCCCTATAATCTCACCTTAGAGCACTCAAGTGGAAGATCCAAGATCAATCCATTAGAAAAAATTTAGTGATGGGTCAAAAAATGTAAGTTTTTGTCAGTGAACAAGCAACTTCTCGAGTTCTAACTGGCATTTCTACCTCCAAGACCTCCACCTATGAATCTTTCACTTTAGTCACATCCAAATAGGTAAATTACATGTTATTTTTCCACCACAATGTTTTAATCCACATAGAAGTGCATTTTCACTACCGTTCTAGAGAGTGGAAACACTAACAACAAATGTTATCAAAGTTGAAGTTGTGGTTGCAAAACTCTAGTTATGATGCTTCATGGGTGAAAATTGACACCATCAACTACTAAAATAATAGAACCAAATGGGAATGTATCTTTTCATATCTTGAAAATTTTATCCAACCATTTATCACTATGTGTGTGTCTTGCATAGTCATAAACAATCTTCTCCCTAAATTTTACCAAAAATTCTGAAACAGGTATTTTTTTGTAACAAGCTCACACCTTTTAGATTCTTTGTCATCTTTTACTTGATAAGTCATTTATATTTACTTAAACCAACTAATTCATGTCCAATTACACTTTCAATCTCCTCATAGATACATTTTTTTTAGTTTGGTTATCCACCATAAATGCTACAATTACCATATAAACATGATTTATTATAAAATAATTTCCCATTTGATCTTTTATACAATATAATTGGAATAAATTACCTAGCTGATTTTGGTGGTAATTCAATACCAAACTCCTATAAAATGTTAGTATGCAAATTATAATAAATATAGTGAAAATAATCATAGTGCATTGAAAATTCAACATGTTGACTACAACAAGTGGTGCATGTGTGATTTATTTTAACATAAAAAGGTTTTGCCATCTCAAAATATCTTTGACAAATAGAAATTTATGGATATTTTTCTAAAAATTTAGATTAAAATTGTGTTTGAGTCATATCTAATAAATGTTTTGGATATGGTTCACATTTACGAGAACCAACTTCTCTTTTCACAACATCTCTTGCATTGGGCAAAAATCTTGTATTATCTTACCAAAATTGAGCAAGTAACTCTTTGAGAGTATCAACTATAGCCTTGTCCTTTCATGGAATTCTACCAAAGAATTCCTAGAGCTCATTGGTATTAGGTTCATTAATTCTTTCACTTCTTGTAATTAATTTCATTAATGTTTTTCTATTTATATCAAGTGTTTGGCTTGTTTTTGAAATCAATCATTTTTCCCTATTTTAGTACTTACTACACAAGTTGTCATTATACATCAGGTAGCATTACAATCTTTGTTATGTGATCTCAAGCCTACAATATGATATTCATCATGTATATTTTCAATAATTTCATAATTTTCATCATCCATGTTATATGTTTTTAGTCCTAATGTGTAAAATATAGGTCTCATCTTGATCAATTTTATCAATGAAACAAATAATTGACATCTTTGACTATCATACTCCAAATTATGAAAGAAAGCATCCCAAATTTGTTGAGCCAGTATTCTTGAATGGCAATCAAACATTTTGTTATGCATTGGTTTAAAATATTTTCATCAAATTCAATTAAGTACTTGTCTTTTCTACGCATAATTCTTGGAGGTGTTGGTAATGGTAGGATTTGTTGAGAGGGTATTTCAAAACTGTTATTACTTTCATTGTTTAGAGGTGGGATGACATTAAATTCTTCATTGTTAATTTCTTAATTATATGTTTCCATGAAATTTTCTTGATGGTTAATTTCATCATTTTTTGTTTTCATCAAATTTTCTTCATTTATTGGGGGCGAAGCATCATACATAGACTCATCATCAACAAAATCAAACTTTGGAACTTTGAATGTGGACTTCTAACATTAAATAATTCATTATTTTCAATTTCATTATTATTCATTTCATTATGGTCAATTTCAACATTATTCAATTGTTTATAGTCAATTTCATCATTTCTTAATTCATCATCGTTAATTAGCTCATTATCTATGGCATATGGTTCATCAAGATTAGGGTTTGTACCTCATTTACCATGAACTTTTCACATTAGTAGCTTTTGTTTATCTTTGAAAAATTATAATTCCTCTGGTGTTTTGTTCTTCAAAAACTTCCTCTTCCTCTTCTAACGTGTTTTGAAACCCATCAAAAGTGGGGTCAAGTACATAGGTATGTAGATCTTGCAGAAGTACACATAGAGAATGTTTGTACAAATAGAAGTCTTGATTTAGGATTAAAATAGTGATTTATAAGTGAGATTATCACTAAAATAATAATAAAATGATCATGTTATATAGTGCAATCATGTTATTAAATAACACAATCATATTATGTTTTCTACAAGGTCCTAACACATATAACCCATTAAGAAGTTGATATTAACAATAATTTTATCATGTTATTGAATAACATAATCATGTTATTATTTATATAAGATATGGGGTTGGCAATTGGTAATGAGGACCGAGTGTTTCTTATGTTAATAATAACATGATCACTTTATTAAATAACACAATCATATTATGATTAATGTAGATAAGGGATTATGGATTGAGGATTAAAGAAAATTAGTGCATAGGGTTTATGGATTACAGATTAGGGATTACAATTTATGTTTTAGGAATCATGGATTATAATTAAGGTCCAATGTGAAGGTGCACAACTACTTAGACCTTTCCCTTAGAATGGCTTGGTTTCATGGATATTCATGTCACTACCTACATTAAAGCCCATGGTTTTGAATTGACATTATGATGGAAGGGAAATGGCTCCCCATAAATTGAAATGATGTGTGAATTTAATAAAATAGTAGGTAGCACACTTTTATGACATATGTGGCATGAAAATGTTTTTAGGCATGTTTCCTAAAGTGAATTAAATGTCATATCATTTATGGTTTCAATTTTTTAAGTGGTTGGCCAATATGTTTCACAAAGTGCATTAAATTCCATGGTATTACTTTTTAAGTCATTTTTTTCCTTCTCCTAATACTTGGAGAAAAAAGCTCTACAATCTTTGTTATGTGATCTCAAGCCTACAATATGATATGCATCATGTAGATTTTCAATAATTTCATAATTTTCATCATCCATGTTATATGTTTTTAGTCCTAATGTGTAAAATATAGGTCTCATCTTAATCAATTTTATCAATGAAACAAATAATTGACATCTTTGACTATCATACTCCAAATTATGAAAGAAAGCATCCCAAATTTGTTGAGCCAGTATTCTTGAATGGCAATCAGACATTTTGTTATGCATTGGTTTAAAATATTTTCATCAAATTCAATTAAGTACTTGTCTTTTCTACGCATAATTTTTAGAGGTGTTGGTAATGGTAGGATTTGTTGAGAGGGTATTTCAAAACTGTTATTACTTTCATTGTTTAGAGGTGGGATGACATTAAATTCTTCATTGTTAATTTCTTAATTATATGTTTCCATGAAATTTTCTTGATGGTTAATTTCATCATTTTTTTTTCATCAAATTTTCTTCATTTATTGGGGGCGAAGCATCATACATAGACTCATCATCAACAAAATCAAAAATTTGGAACTTTGAATGTGAACTTCTAACATTAAATAATTCATTATTTTCAATTTCATTATTATTCATTTCATTATGGTCAATTTCAACATTATTCAATGTTTATAGTCAATTTCATCATTTCTTAATTCATCATCATTAATTAGCTCATTATCTATGGCATTTGGTTCATCAAGATTAGGGTTTGTACCTCATTTACCATGAACTTTTCACATTAGTAGCTTTTGTTTATCTTTGAAATATTATAATTCCTCTAGTGTTTTGTTCTTCAAAAACTTCCTCTTCCTCTTCTAACGTGTTTTGAAACCCATCAAAAGTGGGGTCAAGTACATAGGTATGTAGATCTTGCAGAAGTACACATAGAGAATGTTTGTACAAATAGAAGTCTTGATTTAGGATTAAAATAGTGATTTATAAGTGAGATTATCACTAAAATAATAATAAAATGATCATGTTATATAGTGCAATCATGTTATTAAATAACACAATCATATTATGTTTTCTACAAGGTCCTAACACATATAACCCATTAAGAAGTTGATATTGACAATAATTTGATCATGTTATTGAATAATACAATCATGTTATTATTTATATAAGATATGGGGTTGGCAATTTGTAATGAGGACCGAGTGTTTCTTATGTTAAGAATAACATGATCACTTTATTAAATAACACAATCATATTATGATTAATGTAGATAAGGGATTATGGATTGAGGATTAAAGAAAATTAGTGCATAGGGTTTATGGATTACGGATTAGGGATTACAATTTATGTTTTAGGAATCATGGATTATAATTAAGGTCCAATGTGAAGGTGCACAACTACTTAGACCTTTCCCTTAGAATGGCTTGGTTTCATGGATATTCATGTCACTACCTACATTAAAGCCCATGCTTTTGAATTGACATTATGATGGAAGGGAAATGGCTCCCCATAAATTGAAATGATGTGTGCATTTAATAAAATAGTAGGTAGCACACTTTTATGACATATGTGGCATGAAAATGTTTTTAGGCATGTTTCCTAAAGTGAATTAAATGTCATATCATTTATGGTTTCAATTTGTTAAGTGGTTGGCCAATATGTTTCACAAAGTGAATTAAATTCCATGGTATTACTTTTTAAGTCATTTTTTTCCTTCTCCTAATACTTGGAGAAAAAAGCTCTACAATCTTTGTTATGTGATCTCAAGCCTACGATATGATATGCATCATGTAGATTTTCAATAATTTCATAATTTTCATCATCCATGTTATATGTTTTTAGTCCTAATGTGTAAAATATAGGTCTCATCTTAATCAATTTTATCAATGAAACAAATAATTGACGTCTTTGACTATCATACTCCAAATTATGAAAGAAAGCATCCCAAATTTGTTGAGCCAGTATTCTTGAATGGCAATCAGACATTTTTTTATGCATTGGTTTAAAATATTTTCATCAAATTCAATTAAGTACTTGTCTTTTCTGTGCATAATTCTTGGAGGTGTTGGTAATGGTAGGATTTGTTGAGAGGGTATTTCAAAACTGTTATTACTTTCATTGTTTAGAGGCGGGATGACATTAAATTCTTCATTGTTAATTTCTTAATTATATGTTTCCATGAAATTTTCTTGATGGTTAATTTCATCATTTTTTGTTTTCATCAAATTTTCTTCATTTATTGGGGGTGAAGCATCATACATAGACTCATCATCAACAAAATCAGAAATTTGGAACTTTGAATGTGAACTTCTAACATTAAATAATTCATTATTTTCAATTTCATTATTATTCATTTCATTATGGTCAATTTCAACATTATTTAATTGTTTATAGTCAATTTCATCATTTCTTAATTCATCATCGTTAATTAGCTCATTATCTATGGCATTTGGTTCATCAAGATTAGGGTTTGTACCTCATTTACCATGAACTTTTCACATTAGTAGCTTTTGTTTATCTTTGAAATATTATAATTCCTCTGGTGTTTTGTTCTTCAAAAACTTCCTCTTCCTCTTCTAACGTGTTTTGAAACCCATCAAAAGTGGGGTCAAGTACATAGGTATGTAGATCTTGCAGAAGTACACATAGAGAATGTTTGTACAAATAGAAGTCTTGATTTAGGATAAAAATAGTGATTTATAAGTGAGATTATCATTAAAATAATAATAAAATGATCATGTTATATAGTGCAATCATGTTATTAAATAACACAATCATATTATGTTTTCTACAAGGTCCTAACACATATAACCCATTAAGAAGTTGATATTGACAATAATTTGATCATGTTATTGAATAACACAATCATGTTATTATTTATATAAGATATGGGGTTGGCAATTGGTAATGAGGACCGAGTGTTTCTTATGTTAATAATAACATGATCACTTTATTAAATAACACAATCATATTATGATTAATGTAGATAAGGGATTATGGATTGAGGATTAAAGAAAGTTAGTGCATAGGGTTTATGGATTACAGATTAGGGATTACAATTTATGTTTTAGGAATCATGGATTATAATTAAGGTCCAATGTGAAGGTGCACAACTACTTAGACCTTTCCCTTAGAATGGCTTGGTTTCATGGATATTCATGTCACTACCTACATTAAAGCCCATGGTTTTGAATTGACATTATGATGGAAGGGAAATGGCTCCCCATAAATTGAAATGATGTGTGAATTTAATAAAATAGTAGGTAGCACACTTTTATGACATATGTGGCATGAAAATGTTTTTAGGCATGTTTCCTAAAGTGAATTAAATGTCATATCATTTATGGTTTCAATTTTTTAAGTGGTTGGCCAATATGTTTCACAAAGTGCATTAAATTCCATGGTATTACTTTTTAAGTCATTTTTTTCCTTCTCCTAATACTTGGAGAAAAAATCTCTAAGCACGTTGAAGCCCCAAAAAATAATAATAAGTCATTAATAATAAAATGTGTTTTTGGGTTGCATTATACCCTAGATGTCATTGTGTAGATTGAGTGAATTAGTCAAATGGGGCAATCAATCATGTGATTTAGGCCAAACTAAGCCCTATGAACTTAATTCTTAGTCTAGAAACGATGTTAATTTGGGCTAAAATGATTGGTTCAAGGTTCAAGGAGTTTATATTTATGGTTTAGAGTTTAGGGATTAAGAAATTTAAGGATTAGGGCTTAGGGTATAGGTTTTATGGTAGATTTATATAATTATGTAGGTAATTAGGGAAATCTTGGGAGCCTTGAGCCTATATCTATGATTATAGAATGTGAATTTGGGATCAATTATCCCCCACAACATTTTATATTGAGTTGAGGAAGTCAATTGTGGTAATGAGTGATGCTATTTTAGCCAAGTTCATCCCTATGAACCTAATTCTTACTATATATATATATATATATATATATATATATATATATATATATATATATATATATATATATATAAAGGATGTTAATTAGGCCTAAATTGATTAGTTTAGGGTCTATAATTTAAAGGGTTTGGATTTTAGGGCTTATCGCTAAGGGTTTTTAATGTAAATGGTATAAGGTTTGGGGTTAAAGTTAAATGGTATAGGGTAACTTAGGGTTTAAGATATTGGATATAGGTTCCAATCACTAAGGTAATTAAAGAACATTTGAGCTGCTTGTGATACCTATTTATGACTTGATTACCTTTATGTTTGCATAAATCTGATAAAAATAGGGTCAATTATGCCTTGTACATGTTGCATACATGTTATATAATTGATTGAGCCATAAATTAGGTTTAGGGGCTCAATTTTGCCTAGATCATGTAGGGAATTATATAAATTGACTAATTAGATCAATTCATGATAGAAGATCAATCTTCTGATTTTACCCCAAATCATATCTTGCTATTGAAGACCCTTAAATTGGCCACAAATGCCTCCTTGATTAAAAAAACCAACTTTCTCTCCTCCTCTTTAGTTAATTAGGTTGAAGGGGCTTGAAATAGCCCCAATTTATTGAACGTATACACAACTAGATTATTACTCCAAAGGCTATAGCTATATGTTTAAAAAGTACATAAATTATGACAACTCATGATAAAATAAATTATATCATAAGTCACATATATTTGTGGCATGTAGTGGGCATTAGGGAATAGGGAGCTTACAATTTAAATGTTTTAGGGATCATTAAGGATTAGGGCATAGGGTTTAGGTTTAATGTATATTAAAGTATAATCATTAGATATGCCATGTGTTCAAACTAAATTCTTACTACAAAGGATGTTTATTGGGACTAAATTAAAGTTGGTATATACCTAGAAAGTAAATGGTTTACAATTTAGGGTATAATGTTTAGGGTTTATGGTTTACAACCTCTAGGTTTTAATGTATATACTTGGTTTAGAGTATATAGGGTCAATCACAAATATAATTGATGATAATTTGAATCACTTGGACCCATTTGCAACTATAGAATATTTTTTTGGGTTGTCATTATACCATGGATGTCATATCACACGTGTAAATTGAGTGAATTAATCAAATGGGTCAATTAGTCATGTGATTTAGGCCAAACTGAGCCCTGTGGACTTAATTCTTAGTAGTAAATGATGTTAATTTGGGATAAAATGATTGGTTCGAGGTCTAAAGAGTTTATATTTATATTAAATAGAGTGTAGGGTCAATTATTCCATGTACATGTTGTATAAATGTTATACAATTGATTGAGAAATAAATTTGGTTTAGGGGCTCAATTTTGCCCAAATCACATAGGGAATTATAAAAATTGACTAATTGGATCAATTCATGATAGAATATTGATATTTTGATTTTGCCCCAAATCATATCTTGCTATTGAAGACCCTCAAATTGGCCTCAAATGCTTCCTTGATTAAAAAAATAAACTAGCTCTCCTCCTCTTTGGTTAATTAGGTTAAAGGGGCTCGAAATAACCCTAATTTACTGAATAGATACACAACTAGATTATTACTCCAAAGTCTTTAGCCATAGGTTCAAAAAGTGCACAAATTATGACATCTCATGATAAAATCAATTATATCATAAAGCATGTATGTTTGTGGCATGTAGTGGGCATTAGGGCATAGGGAGCTTATAATTTAAATGTTTTAAGGATCATTAGGGATTAGGACATTGGGTTTAGGTTTAAGGACCTATATATTAATGTCTAATCACTAGATATGCCATGTGTTCAAACTAGATTCTTACTATAAAGGATGTTAATTGGGACTAATTGAAGTTGGTAAAAACCCAAAAAGTAAAAGGTTTACAATTTATGGTATAATGTTTAGGTTTTATGGTTTACAGCTTCTAGGTTTTAATGTATATACATAGTTTAGGGTACACAAGGTCAATCACAAAGATAATTAAGGATAATTTGAATCACTTGGACCAATTTATGACTATAGAATGTGTTTTTGGGTTTTCATTATACCATGGATGGCATGTTGCACATGCAAATCGAGTGAATTAGTCAAATGGGTCAATCAGTCATGTGAACTTAATTCTTAATAGTAAATGATGTTAATTTGGGCTAAAATGATTGATTTAAGGTTTAAAGAGTTTATATTTATATTAAATAGATTTTAGGGATTAATAACTTCAAGGATTAGGGCTTAGGGTATATGTTTTAGGGTATATAAGGTATAATCATGATGGTGATTGGGTAAAATTTGAGCTCCTTAAACGTAAATCTATGAGTAAAGAATGTGAATTTGGGATCAATTATCCCCCACATCATCATAAATTGAGCCTACAAAGTCAATTGAAGTAATTACTAATGCAATTTTAACCAAGTTAATCACTGTGAACCTATTTCTTACTCTATAAATGATGTTAATTGGGGCTAAATTGATCCTAGGGGCCTACTGAACCTCAATGTAAGGAATTCTATCCATATGATATCAATTGGAGATCCAAGTGTTCACCATCTTTTAATAATAAGTATTTTTTCAATTTGATATGCAATTCAGTCCAAAGGATCTATGTGAAAGGAATTACATTCATACATAATGGAAATTAGGGCTTAATTGCATACCATATTGAACCAATTGAGTATTTAATTCTAGATGATTCATAATTGGGACCAATCGAGGCTTACCCAAGGAATTGTGTCAACATAATTTTAATTAGGGCCATAAGTGCACACCATAAGTGCACACCTTATTTAAATAATTAAGTTTTATCATGAATTTGATATGAAATAATGACCAATTCAACCCTATTTAAGGAATTATAGATCCATCTTTAATAACAATCAAGATTTTGATTGTGCACCAAATTCAATTGAAAGAATATTTGGTTCAATATGATCTATGAAATTTAGTCCAAATAAACCTTGTGTAAGAAATTTCATCCTTATACTATCAACAAAGGGCTTTATTGGTCCAAAATACATAACATATTGAATCAACCAAGTATTTAGTTCAATTGAATATGCAATTATGACCAACCAAGGCTCATACAAGTAAATGAATACATCTAATGTCAATTACAACTTTGTTGGTACCAATTGTAAACTATATCCATCTAATCATGCATTTTTTTTATCTTATATACATAATTGGGGCCAACTAAGCCGCATGAAAGTAATTTTGTCCATATAATGTTCCGATTAGGTTTCGTTAGCCCTGATTGCACACCATATTGAACCAACTAAGTATTTAGGTTTAATATGATATGCAATTGGGGCCACTCAATCCCCAAGAAAGGAATTACATCCATCTAATGTCATTTGGGTCTTTGATTACACCATGTTAAATCAATCGATATTTTTTTAATACTATACATAATTAAGGACAACCAAGTCCTATGTAATTAATTGATTTCACCTAGAATATCAATTGAGGTATTTTTCACCCCATGAAATGAATTGTGTCCATCTAATTTATCCATTGTGAATATTTTTCCCTAATTTCACATCATATTTATCCAATCAAGTATTTTCTTTAGTATAATATTTACAATTAAGAGTAATTGGTCCTCATGCAAGGAATTTCTTCAATATAATGTTAATTAAGGATTTGATAGCACAGGGAATATTAGATAACAATCTTAAGACTACTAGGCCTAATGGTTCCTATTCAAGTTTTAGGATGTTTAGAATATATAAATCGATCACATTATTAATTTGATTGTGTTATTATATAATGTGATTGTGTTAATAACACAATTGTGTTATTAACGTGATCATGTATTTAAATTCAAATTGAATTCCTATGCATTTTGACTTAGGAATGGCTTGGATTCCCAAGCCAAAGGCTTGGACTATCAATGTATAGCTGAGTATTGAAAGGTATGAAAATAAACAACAAATTTCAACTTTGATTTCCAAATACACTAAGAATTTCAATGTGAAAATTCAAAAACTTGATATCGTCATAACGAGCACGCTCTTCTCTTTCCAAAAATATTATTCTTATATGTTTTGGACTAATTTAAGGTTTCAAACTATATTTATTTCTAACTATGCTTTTTCAGGCCACTACATGGTGCAAACATACATGCCTATACATGTTCATGTAATTTGTGTTTTGTTGATCCAAGTGAAAAATAAATTATATAGTGACATAGTATGCTTAATTCTACACACATTTTAAAAAAATGATTTTTTTTTTTTGAGGTAGTTAGGCTTGACTCACGAGTAACTATCCATTTATTTATTAATTTTTAGGAGTTATTTACTTTCAAAATTCATAAAAAAAAGTATTCATTAAAAAAATAAAATAGGTGACGTGCTACAAGATTTTATCTAAATTTTCCCTTGAGGGTTTCAAATAATATTAAATGCTACTCAAAAAATGGTGCATGTCATGGCCATCTATCTACTATGTTTTTTGAAAAAACTAGAGTTCCTCTTCAGAATTTAGATGGTTGGCCTAGTAACCATTTTTTTAAAAATTAGTGTTTTGGAAACTAGTCTCAAAATGATACATTTCATGTTTTTACACCATCTTCAAATTTGGAGTGTAGATATCTCAAATTATCTATAGAAGTTCAAAATTCTAAAATTTCATAAAAATCATGTCCACGGGTAGGCCACTTTTTGTCCCCCAACTGTATGCACTTATCCTCAACCAGATCATTAAATTGACTCATGGAGCCTATTGGTAAGGTATACAATGAATCCAAGGCATATCCTTTTACATTTATAGGAAATATCTTGGTCATCAATATATCATCATGAGCAAAACCAAACCATATTGAAAATAAAGATCAAAATTGATGTGAAGGATCACCATTATCATTGTATACTTAAAATTTAGGCACTATAAAACTAGTAGGAGAAATGTGGGTGAGTAGCTCATGATCTAATGGGTTATGCAATATATCTTTATAAATAACCACATGGCTATTTTTTAAATATCCTTTTGAAATTTTCTTAAATTTAGCTTACATATCTTAAATATATTTTTGAATGAATGCATCCTTATATGCAGTACCATTTCTATGAAAAACATATGATTATCATTGATATGAATAGAGGCTTTAGTGTTTTGACTAAGACCATGAACAAAAGATAAATCATTATAAGTAAGATGAGATGGTAAACTAGTCATAATAGGTGTGAAAATATGGCATAGTTTGTGTATGAATAGTAATACTGATGTGAAGAGTAGTGTTAAGTATATACATATAAGTGTTAGCAAGAGTACTAGCACAAATAGCCTCACCACCTAATGTATAATTATATACTATAATAGGAGGATTAAAAACATTCAATGGATATATAGTAACATTCTTAAGCGTATATTCCTTATCCCTTATTCTTCTATTTATTTATTTAGTAACAACATAGATCATAACATAATTTTTTTAAGATATAATCATGTTAGTGAAAATATTTATTGTGCACCTTTAGTTAAGTGGACTCAAGTAGTCAACTTTTATACTAAGGCTAGTTAGTGTATAGTTAGGGTGTGCACATGCCCAAGGATGAATTTAATGTTACCTACCCACATGTTCCACCTTCATTAGATGTCAAATTTTATGTGGCCAATAGGAAATTAAATGTAATTTAATAACCTTTATATAAATTCTCTTCTCATCCTTTGTATTTTAAATTGATGGACAATGTTTTTAAACTTTAAGTTTTATACAAATGCATATATGTTGAATATTTGAAAAATATATGTGGTTCTCATTTTGGTTCTCCTCTTTTTTATTCTATAATGTTGGAGCTATGTTTTGGTTCTAATTTCATCATGATTAGACTAGATCTTAACATGGTACTAGATCCATTCAAGGCTAGCTCTATATTTTTTTATAAGAATTCTTAAGAAGCAATTGTTTTGGTGCCATCCTAGAGTAAAATTAACACCATAAGCTCTTTTTTTTTAAGACATGTAAATTTCGTTTCACACAAATTGATAAAATTATCATAGGTGAATATTGATTCAATGGGCCAAAACAACGTTTTTAGCTCATCTAGCATGTTTTTATGAACAAATTTTAATTTTTTTTGTAACTTACAATAAGCCATCAGCTATAATGTTTATCTATGGATTGGATATGATTCCATTGGTTATACATTTTATTTTAGTGGATTTCATGCATGGAAATTTTATTTCGATTGGAGGGTGAAAATTTTGTCTTGGTGGGACCTTTTTGAGGTCATTTTTATTGCATTTTGAAAATGCAATGGCAACTTTACTATGATTTTAGGTACATTCTTCTAGATATTATTTTTTTAAGTCTAAAGGGTGGGGCCCAATATAATAGGTTATTTGACACCCCCCTCCTCAATAAAATTTGAATTTTTTTAATCTCTCGCCTATCTTCTATGAGCCATTGGATCTTAAAATGCTCTTATTTTTCCTTCTCACCTTGTGAAGGGTACCCAACATGTCCTCATTTTTAGGAGCCTAGTGGGGAATTTTTGTCTCTTATTATGTGTTATAAAAAGACTCATGCATTTTTTAACACGTTGATCAAGTAGTGGGTTTTAAACCAATCATGTAGAAAATTCCTTTGTTATTTGTATTTTTTTTAACACTTAACATGATGATAATTCTTTTTTACTTTTTCAATCCCCATCATTAGTCAATTTATATGTGTTCTATGTTGTGGATTTTTGGCCACACATGCAGGACTTTTTTGGATTATTGATATTTTCTTTGCAATATTTAATAGTCATTGGTTAATTAACCCTTCCACTTACACTCATGTCATTTATTTTGAGACAATTGAGGCCCCTTTCTATGCACCTCATTTCATTTTATAGGAGATATTATTTTTTATAAATAATAACTTTTATGTGTATCTATGCTTTATTTTTTATCACAATAATGAGTTTAGTTTCCTCTCATGTAAATGGCTATATTCTTAGGAACCATTTTTTTAAAAAACCAAATGAAAATTGTAGTATGTCTAATGTTTTGATGGAATTATTTTGTGTACTCGAATATTTTTGACACTTTCCTTGATAGTATGATTGTCTTGTGTTTTGATTGACATATGTTATTCCTAGCATTAGTTAGGATTCAAAAATACCAATAAGTAGCCATATTTTTTGGAATCAAAATTCATAATGTTGTTTCTAAGAAATCTTTAGTGGTATAAAAATTTAGAACATAATATTTGAGCCAATATTTTTTTATGGTATAAAAATTACCATAGTATTTCAATGTTTAGAGTAGTGTATTTGTATCACTCATATAGATAACATGGGTTTTTCACTAGATGTTCACTTCTATTCTATGTAGAATCATCTGAGTGTGGATTAGGACACCTTACTGTCTTGTGAAGCTCACCAATATTTTGGAGCATCACCTATTTCAGTACCTTTATATCATCTCATGAGAGGCATCCATTATTGTCACCATCTTCCTTAAAGATGGATATGTAAATGTTTCCTTGGGTCCTTTATACCCAATTTCTTGGGATAATTTTATTTTCTTGATATTTTTAAATAGGTACCTCATCATTTGTTATTGTCGAGAACTATTTTATAATGCTTTTAATACTCTTGTGTTTTTCCTTAGACCTATCTAAGTATCACTTAAGGTGGTGTGTCAGTGAAAATAATTATTGTGCACCTTTAGATAAGTTTATTTAGGTATTTATATTTTCTATTAAGGCTAGTTATTGTGTAGTTGTGCACATGCCCAAAAATTCATTTAATGTTTACCTACCCACATGAGACACCTTCATTATATTCAACCTTTTGTGTGGCTAATAGGAAAATAGATGAAAGACTTTGACTTTGTTATTAATACTTTTCTTCTCCTATATATTTTACATTTATAGATAGTGGTTTTACACATTATGTTTTATATAAACACACAAATGATGAATATTTGATCAATCTTCTTGGTTCTAATTTTAGTTCTCCTCTTCTAAAATATGTCATGCGTGAGTTATGATTTGGTTCTTATTTGATCCTTCTTAGACTAGATCTTAACAAGTACTAAGGTAATTTTAAAAATCAACTTTAAACATAAACTAAAAGTTTAAGACATCAATATAGATAGAAGGTTTATCATTACAATCACTATTATTTTTAACCCAAGCATTTTCATATACATCATTATTAGGATCATATAAATTCATGCAATCAACAACATATTTATATTTAACATTCACATTTTAATCATTTGCAATATCAAAAACATAAAAATAAGGAATTTCATTAATAAATTTCACTTTTATTCTAAATAAGAATGAGAATTAAAAAATTAATTTGAATAAAATCCCAAGTAGCACTACTCAATCTAGTACCTTCCGTAGTAGGGTTTTAAGTTCTTATTTTCTTAATGGGCATAAAATGTAATCATTATAAACTTGAAGAAAGTTATGTCTATTGATAAAGCAATGAAAAACACACCTAAATTGAAGATCATATCCAAAAGCTAGAAATTAGATCCTAGAGGGATGAATAATGAGGATTCCATAAGTTTAAACATTTTCAAAGAGTGGAAAGTTCACTAAAATATAATATTGAGATTTGGAAGGTGCAAAAGCATGCATCACTAGGATGGAACAAATAGGAACCACCAAGATCTTAAATTCAGATCTTAAATCCAAAATCAAACCCTAAGAAGAAGATGTTTGTGAAACCCTATATTTGATTATCACTAGGATTGGGTCTACCAAAATATTTTGATGAATTAGTTTTTAATGGAAATAAGGTATACACAATACACTAAAATAATTTCACAAGGGATACCTATAAAATTCATTAATATACATATTTAAATATTTTATAATGATAAACCATAGAGTGATGGTATAATGAAATGAGTTAAATTAGAAATACTATTGTAAATACATAAGGGAGGGGAGAAAGAATGAAATGAACACACCTAACCATTATAGATGAAATCTAGAATCACAAAAAAAGTATAAAATTAGCATAAAATATGCCTTTAGAATATGAAGCTAATCACATGATAGGTCAAAATTAGTATGCAATTTATTTTTTATTCCAATTATATCATTATCATCAATTATATATAATATTGATTTCAAGGATTTATAACTTTCTAAAAATCTACACAAGTTGATGTTGATTTGTCTATTATACTTGTTTGACATAATTCTCCTTTGATCTTGACCTAATCATCAATAATGTATGCATATGAATTTTATATAAGTTAGTTGGCCCAACAAACATCTTGAGGATTTTAAACTACACATATTTTATGCTTACAATCAAGGCTTTATGTAGTTTTAATGCTTGTAAGTGAATCCCAACTGATAGACAGAAATGACTTCACCTCCTCTCTCTCTATAGCTAAATTAAATTGTATACTTTGTAATGAACTTATCTTTACTTAAGATACTATTTAACAAGATTGGATTGATGTTGATGTAATTTAGGATTAATGTGAAGACTCCTTGGTAGAATGTGCAAAACTATTGATAAGGCTTGATGATTATGCACTAGATAAATGGCTTGTAAGATGTGTGTGTGTGTGTGTGTGTGTGTGTGTGTGTGTGTGTGTGTGTGTGTGTGTGTGTGTGTGTGTGTGTGTGTGTGTGTGTGTGTGTGTGTGTGTGTGTGTGTGTGTGTGTGTGTGTGTGTGTGTTTGTGTGTGTGTGTGTGTGTGTGTGTGTGTGTGTGTGTGTGTGTGTGTGTGTGTGTGTGTGTGTGTGTGTGTGTGTGTGTGTGTGTGTGTGTACTTTATAAATGACTAAGGATATATTTTTATATATAGGGATCCCTATGACACTTTTACTATAGGTCAACATAAAAAGATAATGATAAGATAAAATCATGAAACAAGGAATCGGGCCACGTTGAAAATTATCCACAAGAGAGTAAGGGTCAAAATCAATTGATAGATAGAATTAATTAACCATCAATTCTAACTCAAATGGAATAAAGGCTCAAAATAGATATCATGATAAATATATCTTATTTTATTTGGATCTTGGTGTTGAAAATTGATAGATTTGAGGTGTTTATGAGGAATTCTAAATGAATCAAGGCCGATGGGAATCTAATGTGTGCTAAAGGTGTCTAAAAATAGCCTAATTTACATAAAAGGACCAAGTTTGATAAAGCATGAACAAGATTATATAGAAAAGGGTTTTATACCAAAATTAAGTGTCTCCAACATCAAATTTGACAAGATAAATAAATACAAAAATAAAAATGAGAATGAACAATGTGAATTCTAAATCTCAAAGGGAGAATATCATTTTATCTAAAATAGTAGATGATTGTGAAAATGAAAGGTATAATAGATATAAAATATTTATAATACTTATATAAACATTTAAGAATTAAAGATTGGATTGATGTTGATGTAATTTAGGATTAATGTGAAGACTCCTTGGTAGAATGTGCAAAACTATTGATAAGGCTTGATGATTATGCACTAGATAAATGGCTTGTAAGATGTGTGTGTGTGTGTGTGTGTGTGTGTGTGTGTGTGTGTGTGTGTGTGTGTACTTTATAAATGACTAAGGATATATTTTTATATATAGGGATCCCTATGACACTTTTACTATAGGTCAACATAAAAAGATAATGATAAGATAAAATCATGAAACAAGGAATCGGGCCACGTTGAAAATTATCCACAAGAGAGTAAGGGTCAAAATCAATTGATAGCTAGAATCAATTAACCATCAATTCTAACTCAAATGGAATAAAGGCTCAAAATAGATATCATGATAAATATATCTTATTTTATTTGGATCTTGGTGTTGAAAATTGATAGATTTGAGGTGTTTATGAGGAATTCTAAATGAATCAAGGCCGATGGGAATCTAATGTGTGCTAAAGGTGTCTAAAAATAGCCTAATTTACATAAAAGGACCAAGTTTGATAAAGCATGAACAAGATTATATAGAAAAGGGTTTTATACCAAAATTAAGTGTCTCCAACATCAAATTTGACAAGATAAATAAATACAAAAATAAAAATGAGAATGAACAATGTGAATTCTAAATCTCAAAGGGAGAATATCATTTTATCTAAAATAGTAGATGATTGTGAAAATGAAAGGTATAATAGATATAAAATATTTATAATACTTATATAAACATTTAAGAATTAAAGATTGGATTGATGTTGATGTAATTTAGGATTAATGTGAAGACTCCTTGGTAGAATGTGCAAAACTATTGATAAGGCTTGATGATTATGCACTAGATAAATGGCTTGTAAGATGTGTGTGTGTGTGTGTGTGTGTGTGTGTGTGT
Organism: Torreya grandis; assembly: GCA_037957365.1. Taxonomy (NCBI): domain Eukaryota; kingdom Viridiplantae; phylum Streptophyta; class Pinopsida; order Cupressales; family Taxaceae; genus Torreya; species Torreya grandis. The sequence goes on from JARHVA010002019.1 coordinate 2,610,182, forward strand.
GTGTGTGTGTGTGTACTTTATAAATGACTAAGGATATATTTTTATATATAGGGATCCCTATGACACTTTTACTATAGGTCAACATAAAAAGATAATGATAAGATAAAATCATGAAACAAGGAATCGGGCCACGTTGAAAATTATCCACAAGAGAGTAAGGGTCAAAATCAATTGATAGCTAGAATCAATTAACCATCAATTCTAACTCAAATGGAATAAAGGCTCAAAATAGATATCATGATAAATATATCTTATTTTATTTGGATCTTGGTGTTGAAAATTGATAGATTTGAGGTGTTTATGAGGAATTCTAAATGAATCAAGGCCGATGGGAATCTAATGTGTGCTAAAGGTGTCTAAAAATAGCCTAATTTACATAAAAGGACCAAGTTTGATAAAGCATGAACAAGATTATATAGAAAAGGGTTTTATACCAAAATTAAGTGTCTCCAACATCAAATTTGACAAGATAAATAAATACAAAAATAAAAATGAGAATGAGCAATGTGAATTCTAAATCTCAAAGGGAGAATATCATTTTATCTAAAATAGTAGATGATTGTGAAAATGAAAGGTATAATAGATATAAAATATTTATAATACTTATATAAACATTTAAGAATTAAAGATAAAAGTTTGAGAGATAAAATTAATTTAGCTTATATGCCCATTTGCATGTTGCTACTTTCCTATGTAATGTCTAAAACTAGTAATAGGGACCACTAACTTTGGGATCCCACATCACCTATATTATGCCACCTCAAAACTTGAAATTCCAGATTTATATAGAATAAGATTTTTAGTCGAAATAAGTCATGTACAAGATAAATTGATGTTGTATGAAGATGCATAATGATTTTTTCCCTGACATGTCATTTTTTGGTCATTTTATAGGTGCCACTAATAGTTAAAACCCAAAGTGACCAAATATTTTTAAACATATGACCAGTAATAATATATAAATGAACACATTATTTTATCATTAGCTTAATATTTTGTGCACTAAGGGATGATGCAAAGTTAATATGGATCATTATTATATAAATAAGGGATATGTTGGAAGACGTGTGGGCCATTAATTTGTAATAAACCACCATTTTCATTAATGCTTGGGGGAATTTTCTCCATTAATGTAGTAAGTTAATGTTGCCATGTGTGCCATAAATAAATAGTTTAGTGTGTCTTTTCAGTAACCTCTCCCTAAATGGGCATAGAATCAAACAATGAATTATGCATGATGACACATATCACAAAAATTGTAGCATTGGTATATTGGAGGGATGAAACATTACCCATAAGTGTGTTGACAATAACTAAACCCATAGCTATGTTGTTTTTATTTTGATGTGCCTCTTATTGTTATTGTGCCTTCTATTTTCATGGTGTTTTTACATGTCTTCACATCTAAATAAATGTTTAGTGGTATGTTCATAGATAGATGAAACTTTACCCACATGTGTGTTTCCTATAACTGAACGTGCATGTGTTATTTTTCTTTTCATGTGCCTGTTATTATTATTGTGCCTTTTATTTTCATGTTGTTTTCATGTGCCTTCACATGTAAGTCAATGTTTACTAGTATGATTATGGAAACCTTCAAGGTTCATACACATACTAGTAAAATTTATTGTTTTTTTATCAAACTAGATATTTTTTTGAATTCAATGGCCATGTTGGAAGATGCCTATGTATTTAATATGTAATGACCATTTTTTAAGATGCCTGGTAACCTTTTTTCCACTAATGCAGCATGGTAATGCCACCATGTATGTCATATTCAAAATTTTAAATAATCCTTGTTTAATTCACTCTCCCATAAATGTCATGGAACCCAAATGCATCTTTTGTAGATAGAGATTGTAAATTCATAATATTGGAGCAATGAAACATTTCCCATAGCTAATCCCATAGCATTGGCATGTTTTCATTCACATGTGACTCAAAATTTGTTGGTATTTTAATGGAAGCCCTTGAGTTATTCATTCAAATAAAAACAAATATTTTTTTGTATCAAACCAAATTAGTTTTTAAATTCATGTTATTGTGTAAATTATATCTATGATGCATTTCTATTTCCCTACATTGAAGTGGATGGAAGACTTAACATTTATTAGTATGTGGAGTGAAGCCTTGAAGGTTTTCATTCACATATCAATAAATGTTATTATCTTTATATCAAAATTAATGTTTTCGCTAACATTACAATAAATGCTACTATTTTTGTATCAAATAAAAAAATCTAAATTCATGTTGTTGTGTGTTTTATATTTGTGTTGCATTTTTATTTCATGGCATTAAAGTGCCATGTTAATATATTTC